>JASDQU010245263.1:74677-86961 GCA_032191745.1 Picea mariana | reverse complement strand
AAACATCGGTGTGTTGATCTTTGATCTGGTTATGTGAGTGGTTACTGAAGGTGTTCGTCCTCTGTTGGAAGACCTGTGTTGTCGAACAGATAACAATAGTGACGATTCTCAAATATGTGCTTCTTCTTATCTCAAAGTAAATGTTACACTAATTTACAACTATTTTCAAGTCCATAACAATTTTTTGAACCTCTATTTATCCTTTAGTAAATGCTATGGTTTTAGCTAAGCTTGTGGTGAACGCAGATTCTTAGATATTTGTATGATGTCACTTACTCCAAGTTATTATTTTCATACATGTAATCAACATAAGTGGTATTTTTTAATTTTATTATCATAACCTTTGTTTAATCAATGTTAACAATGACACATATACTAGAGAAAAAAATCCTTGAGAATATTTATCTACTTGCTGAGATCATAGAGATTCCTTTCCAAAAGAACAATATCATGATTATAAAGATGAAGGATGATGTGTATTCCATATAGAGACTTATTCACACTTCCTACTTATTATCTATGTATACACCAAAAAGGGTAGTGGATATGAGACAACTTGTCTTAACCCATATATTACAATTAATTTCTTCTAACCATACTTTAATGTTTGTAAACATGGAAATAATATTCTCATACAACCTTACTGCAATAACTCTCAACTTGAAAAAAACCTTTAGTTATTCTAATATATTCTAGAGGTTAGCCGTAGGAATTGTGTCAATTGTTTTTTTCAAGTTAACAAAGCAATGCACAAGAGCTTGGTTTTATTATTGCATCACTCCTTTTCAATTATCCTATGTGCAATGAGGTGATCTATAGTTGAATGATAATTTTCAAATTTGGCTTGTGCTTTAAATTTGTTTCTATGGCTTTCCATCCATAAGATGATCTTATTTTCTAGAATAATTACATAAATATTTGATAAAGTAGGACTAATGATAATGTTCCCTATAATTAGAAGGATTATTTTTATCCCCTCTTTCAAAAATTATGAAATATGAGGCTTTGAACCCATGTTTTAGTGAAACCCTAATTGATTGCTAAATCAAAGAGTTTATGAATGTAAAGGGATGAGCATAGGCTCTCCAATTTGTAAAATTTCACTTTGTATCCTTTGATTTCCTTAGATTTGTCTCTTGTGAGCTTCTTAACCCTAAACTCTATGTCTCCTAAAGAAAAAAATTATTCCTATATATAAAGGGTTTGAATGTTGTTCATGGAATTAGGATATTTGTAAAGCTTTTGAATGTAGGAATTATAATCTCTCGAATTAATCATATTTATTTATTTATTTTGATAAGCTAGAAATTACATCCACAATTTACTAGGGTGTAGCTTAGAGAGGTGTAAAATCTTCTATTTCTTTCTATTTCTATTGTATATTTTTTTTAAAATTACGTCTTTGTACCTTTTTATCTTGGAATATTTTTGTGACTCTCTAGAAGCATTCCTAATGGATTTTCTAACAAGTTTACCCTCTTTCTCATACCAAGGGTTGCCCATATTTTCTATAAAAATTACCCTCATTATCATAACAATAGTTGCCCATTGTATTTTCCTTTTTACCTAAAATCTTAATAGAAAATTTTTAGTTCACGTAGACAAGGTTATTTTAAAATTATGATAAAGGTCCTCACTACTTTCCTTAATTAATAGGAGGTTTAATTTGTTATTAAAATAATTTAGAAAATAAATCATCTTTGTTTTTGTCAAAGATCATGTTCTTTTGGTTATCAAAATTCTCTTCTATGACAACTTTTATATATGAGAAAGTTTATATTTAGAGTTAAAGTTCTATGATTTGAGTGGCAGTTTAAGATGTCAAAATTTATTATTTGGTTGTAAATGGGGATACAAGATATCAAATAATATTTTGGGTGACAAGAACGGGTGAGAGTATTCATCATCCCAGAGGAAATACTATATCCTACTAATCTTGGGGTCTAGGAATGGTATCAAACAATGTTGTTGAAGCTTACTTCCTATACAAAGGAGTGTGCATATCAAAAGAGAGAAATATCTTCAAAATAATCATTTTTCGAGAGTCCATGATGGTATTCTAAGAAATACACAAGAGGGTATAATGAGATAATAATGTATTTTATGGCATAATCTATTGCAAATTGTCTCTCGTTGATGGATTTTAGGAAATATTTAGCACTAGTTTGGAATGTGGATTTATTAATATAAATGGGGTTAGGTGGGCCTTGGATATTACATAGGCGAGCCTCTCCTTCTTTGTGTTGAAAATTTTCGATAACGAGTCTCATTGGGACATTCAATTTAATATGTTCCTCATAGCGTTTTTATGCAATTTAAGTGCTCTAGTCATCGATCATTGATGTTTAGCAGGGTTTCTACCCATGGTCGAGTGTTGGGTTCTATGTGTCTTTTATGATCCACTATGGTTGTGAGTGGGGGTCAATGTTGTTATGGTCATTGGATTTGAATGTATTGAATCGGTCTTTAGAGGAAGGGTCTTTCTTTTCACCAACTCTATGTGATGATCTTTACATGTTTCTTTTTGTTTTCCAATTCTTGGTGCTTAGTTAAAATAGTGATTGTTATCTCTCTCGAGATTTTTATTCTCACAATTTTAAAACTCTTGCATCTATTATTTTGGGAATTGGGACTGGTATCTTCAGGGAAGGAGGTTTTTTTGGCTATAGTGGGTAAAAATGCAACCCTCCTAGAGTGATTTTAAGAATATTCTTAAGAAACTCAAGGATATTTCTCAAGACAATTTTACTATGCTCCATCAACTCTTAGGAAAAATGACGAAATTTGGAGTCACCGTGGATTCCTTGACATGGTAGATGGACGTGATGGATCTTGAATTCCAAAGTTAAGAACATTGTCTTACTCTTATCACTCATCATGTACATCTATTAGTCATGGTACATCATCTCCCCGTGAAGGTATTATTGTCAATGGCATTGAAGATTGCGACACAACACCTATGGATATTAAGGACCTTTGCATTAGAAATAGACCTCAAAAATATAGGATTTTCCTTCCTCTTATAAGTAAATTGTTTTTAAAGTAAAATGGTTACCAGGACAATATATCAAAGTTGTGATTAGTATAGCCAATCAAGTAATATATTTGGAGAGAGATCCAAATTTTTCTATATAAGTTATAGAAATATGGACAACTTGTGAGCCATTTTTGAAGACCTTGTATGACCGTTGATTTCCTCTGCACAATTTTTTTTAATACAAATATAGTTAAGTTTATTTTAAAATATATCACATAATCTACAATAGTGCTACCAAGCCCCTAAATACAAGTCATCGAATTGAATTTCAACTTCCTTGGACCATTGCAAATTATTACCTGGACAATTTCTCGACCAAGTATTTGGTGTTTAATCTCTATTCAATAACTAAAATAAGGTCCTAATCTAGTCATAGAGAATTATGATTGGAATCATTTCTTAATGTAATAGCTTGGTCAAGTCATATTTGAGCATTAAATTCTCCTAGCAAAGGGTTTTTCTTGTGAAGCCTAATATGGGTTTTCTTCTTTTGAAGCCTAATATGGGTTGTTACATACTAATCCGAAGAAAAATAATTATCTATTGAAGACCTTTGATTCTTCATGATTCCAAGTTTCAATAAAAACTAGAATATCAATTTCACTAAAGAACCAACCAGTTCCTATTTATTATTATCTTTTTATGTCTAATCCTAGTAGCAATTTTTTTGTTTCAAAATATTTAGTCCAACCATCATAAACATTGGGCGCACTCAAATATATCATATTACTATATATCATAATGATAATGTAAACATTTTCCATATAACATCTTCAACATATTACATATTACTTTGTAGATACATTTTGAAACACACTCAAATATCAAAAATATTAGACAATCTTGAATAATAATCATCATTATCATCGCCATCATCATCTATTTTTAAAGTCACAAGAAGATATCAAATTGATGTATGAAACACTACCCCACTCACACTATATTAATATTAAAACAAGATTATGGAAGAAGCTTTGTTATTTTTTTATTTGATTTTCGTCATTTGAGTGAGAAGAGGCATACAAACAATTAATTGTACCCAAAAACAATCAAAGTGCCAGCAGGAAACTACCATAGCAGATAAGCTTGTTGTTTCTTATCCTTCAAAAGTCTATGGCATCGGCTGAATATTCTTGTTATGATGCTATTGTTGGCTCAACTTTATTCGCAGACAATACATCATATCCACCTAATCGTGCCTCTAGGACGCACCCGATTGTCACGTATTGAAATTTTTGCCATTCCATCATGTTTATGTATTGGTAATTTCGTTCCATCTAAAAAAAAGTTGTAAAATTTATAATTTTTATTTTTTCAACGTTTCATAAATTTGTAATTTTTTATTCTTTTTATCATTTTATAAATATAATTTAGTAGATAAATTCAATCTATTTCAAAACAAACTTCGTTGTCAGCTCTCTAATTTTACTCTAATCAAAATTTAAATTAAAAATTGTGATTAATAAAATATTTTAATTTTTAAAAAATTATTTACATCCTCAATCACGACCATTTACATTTTCGTATTTTCGGTGCAAGTACAGCAAAAAAATACGGAATGTTAAAGTAATGAAATAAATGAATTTTCAAAATAATTGTAAATCGTAACATCACATAGCAAAGTCGTAATTTTAAAAATTTTGATATAATTTAAAAGCAATTATTTAGAAGGTTACGCAAATACTATATGTTTATAATAAAAGTTAGAAATTTCAAAAGTAATAAGATCATTTATTTTAATATAATAAACGTTAGGGATTTCAAAAGCAATAAGATCGTATATTTTAATATTGATGATTTTTTTTTAAAAATATTAACATTATAATTTGTTTTAATGTTTATAATTTTATTTTAAAAAATATTAAATCCAAGTTACAACCTATTCAATTGACTTCCTTTCTTCTCTCGTCCTCTCCATTTTCATGTCATGAGTAAAATTTTATTATTTTTATGTCTTTAAGAAGATGCTATTTTAGAAAGTTAAAAGGATTTATTAAGATAAGGGACCTCTTCCACCTAAGGATTTGACTTAAGGATTTGATTGTTAAACTTTATATAGATATATATTATCCTATTCTTTTTTTAGAGGTATGCATACCTTATCTTCCTTCTATAACTTTCAAAGAAGAAACACATATTCTTAACTATTAAGTCAACTCAAATTATATAATTCATTATATATCAATTAATTTTTATTATAAAAATGATGATATTTATATATTATTGATATCTTAAAAATAACATCGTTAAAAAAAACTTAGATGTGACCGATTTGAATATTAAAATAAATTTTATTATTTAAAAAGATGAAGTTAAAATCCTTTATAAGTAAATTAGGGTTCACAAGATATAATACAACTTTAACATACTATCCTACCGATTTTAAATCATTAATCGCTACTCCATAACCTAGTTATTTAATTAACAAAATAATTTACTAACTCAATAATAATAGCTTATTAATTACTAACCTTGAACCATTAGCTAATTAATACATTAACATTTAACCAATAACCTATTACCCTTAATTCACTAACTCATTAACATAATAACTCAACCTACTAATTTATTAGCACACTAACAAACTAATTTACTTACCCAATAATTTATTAAACTAAATATTAACTATCCCATATTTTACTAACCTCTAACACACTAAGCTCTAAAAATTTACTTAGTAACATCTAATTGCTATCAAGGAAATAGTATTTAGCTAAGTTTGTTAGATATGTCATTTCCAATAGTGTTGTATAGAGTTGAAATAGATTGAACAGGGAAATAGTAATTAGCTAAGTTTATTGGATATGTCATTTCCAATAGTGTTGTATAGAGTTGAAATAGATTGTACAATTGTAAATATGGAATATGCATTTTTTAGGTTAGTTGTAATCTTACTCAACTCTGTAAAATACATAGCTTACAAATTATGTAGATATAGATATGCAAAATTATATATTTTTATTCTTGTTATGAAATCTATATTTATACCATAAAAATATTTCTATGTAAATGTAGTATTATCTTTATTTGTAAATTTGAAATTTTTCATTTTGTGTTCATCTTATTTTTCCAAAGTACGAAAAATACTGCAAACTCAATAATATTAGACTAGCCTCTCTTGATACAATATCAAGGCCCTCACATTCAACTACATCACTCTTTATAGACAAAACAATGCCATTTGAAAGTTAAAATAATTTATTGGTATTTTATAATGGAAAGTTTATAAGAAAGTGGACTTCCACTCTTACTAGATACCTTTGGGTTTTAGGCTCTTAACATGTTTTCTTATGTTCCAGAAAAATGAGCTCTTTACTAATGGGAAATAGTTAAGAGGAAAAACTCAATGTCAACCAATCATTACTGTTTACTAACTAGCTAGTATACCATTTAATCATCTAGATAGTATACCATTTAATCATCACTCACCCTATCAAAGAGAGATCTTGTGGTATCCACAATCACTTAACCTTTAGGATGCTTGTTATCATCCCGAAGAGGGTTCAATTCCCACTAAGTGTATATGTTGGCCCATTGTGATAAGGCTAGAAGGGTAGAACTTTTTAAAAGAAGAACTTGGCATAAAGACGAGTTGTGAGAAGATCTACAAAATATGTGGGAGTCTCACCTTGCAAATCGATATATAAACACCATAAGATATTATTTGTAAATATCAAATCTCTCTTTCATCTTATTATTATGTGTAAATGTCAAATCTCTCTTTCATCTTATTTTTTGAAAGTAGGAAAAATACTACAAACTCAGGATACTAGATTAATATCCGTTGATACATTCTCAAGGCCTTGATATTCAACTAAATCACTCTTTATAGACAAAACATTGCCACTTGAAAGTTGAAATAATTTATTGGTAGTTTATAAGTGAGTCGACTTCCACTCTTGCTAGATGTCTTTGGGTCTTGGACTCTTATCATGTTTTTTTATATTTTAGGAAAATGAACTCTTTACTAATGGGAAATAGTTAAGAAGAAAAACCCAATGTCAACCAATCATTACTATCTATTAACTACATAGCATACCATTTAATCATAGCTCACTCTACTAAATAAAGATCTTATGGTATACACAATCACCTAACCTTTAGCATGTTTGTTATCCTCCCCATCCTAATTCAATTCCCACAATATGAATATATTAACCTATTATGATAAAGCTTTAAAAATTCCCCGATCTTAAAAAAACACAGCCCATCTATTTACATATATTTTATAAGTACTTAGTTTTTATTGAGAGTGAGCATGAAAGCTACAGTTTTTATTGAGTGTGAGCATGAAAGCACGTTTTGGATGAAGTCAACCTTTGCTTCTTTCTTATTACTCGTTATCTGAATGCGAGGACGAGGCATATACACAATTGTATCCACAAACAATCAAAGGGCGTGCCACAAACCGCCATTGCACACACGCTTTCGTGTCTTTTATGCTTCAAAAGTCTACGACATTCCCTGTTACTATGATGCCACTCTTGGCTCAACTTTATTCACAGACGCTACATATATGTGGCCATTCCATCTGAAAGTTGTGGAGGGAGCCTGCTCTGAATCCCTTTTCTGACCATGGGATTTGGATTTGTTTGGTAATTTATCAAGTCCATTTGTTTACATGCAACTTATGTGTATATTTTTGTAGGTTTTATTCGTCAAATAATTGGGTTGAGAGGTCTCATACACCAATTAAAAATAAATTATTATTATTCTTCTTATTTATACAATCTGAGTAGCCTAATGAAAAGTCACAAGTTCAAATAGAAAAAGGGTAAAATATGTATACCTCGATAAACTTCACCAGTCAAATAACTTAACCTTGACCTTAAAAAAATAAGTTTTCATACTTTAATTAACATGAACTATAAAATAAGCCTCTCACACAAAAATTGAAAACCCTAATCATTTTAGGCTTTCAGTCTTATTTACGTGCTGTTACTTTTACTTGTATATTTATTATTTAAGGGAATGCCATTTAACGAAGGCATTTTTCTTTCTGATTCTCTTATGCATAGAATTTGTCTATAGTTCTGTCAGAAATGCAATTTATACTATATAATGGAAGTAAGGTTTAATTTAATATTTTTTTACTAGCAGCTGTCTATTGCTGCGAGAAATAATGAGAAATCTCTACTCCTCTCAGAGCTCGGATTACATGGCATGGCGCTATTATGAGAAATCTCTATTCGTCTCGTAGCTTGGACCACATGACATGACGCTATTGTTTGCACCTAAAAACTCACAAGGTTTCACGAAGTGTCAAACTTGTTATCTTTATGAATACTATTACATAGTAAAAATGTTAAAAATCTGGTTAAATATACTGTTACATATTAATGATTGTGATTTTACATATTAGTTAGTAATTAGAGTGATCTTGGAATGATTTTTTAATTGTTTCTACAGTTTATATTAAGAATAAAATTCTAAAGTCAAGTAATTTACTTTTTTAAGGTTTCATACATAAAATTTTATTTTAATTAACATTAACTAGCACCATCATTGTCACAATCATCATCATCAATAAATTGTTGGGTTGTTATATTCTTTGCACTGAAAGTCAAAGGTTGAGGTGGATCGATCAGGTAAAGTTGAAGTCGAAAATATTGATAGCAAATCGAAGGTCGAGGTGGATCAATTGCGTAAAGTTGAAGTCGAAGAAAATGATAACAAGTCGAAGAGGTCAACCGACAAGAGGCCTACATGTGGGCGCATGGAAACCGACTGAAGACCGAAAATCCTGAGATTCGTAGGATTTGTAGCCAATGATTTGCAAGTATTTGTAACCTTTTTTGGGTGCCTTTCTTTAGGGTTTTTCCTACTGTAAAGCTTATAATTAAGGCATGTTGTAATGTTGTAAAATATAATCTATAGATAAATTGTTTTAGAGGTTGTTGGTCATGTAGATGTAAGTCGAATTTGCTATAGGGTTGTTCTTCTGTAAAGCAAGAAGGTATGATGTCGATTATGTCTTAGATGTAGGTCAAGGCTAGGTATGTAACCTTTTGTTCTAAAGGAATAAGACAATAAGAGAGAAAAACACTCAAGGAATGTTGGTTTTCTCAATTGGGTTTCCAGGGTAAAATCCATGTGTACTGTGTATTTTCTTTTTCATTTACTTTATTGATTAAATCTTTCTTCCTCTACTTTTCTAGGTTTAGTGTGGAAGTGTTCAACATTTCGTAACATGTGGTATCATAGCTTCATTTAACAACCTTTGATCTAAGCTAAAACTTAAGTACAACAAGAGTTGTAAGTTAGAAATTTTTATAGATTGTGTTTAAAGAATGGCGAGTAGCTTAAGGATGGAGATCAAAAAATTCAATGGCCATAATTTTGAGCTCTCAAAGCTTAAAATTGAAGATTTCCTTGTAGATCCAAAACAATGGGAAACAATCTGTACTATTCCTACATGCTCAGGTAAGAATGGGAGGAACTTGAGTGAGTGACAAGAAGTACGATTCGAATTTGTTTTGCATATTCGGTACTACTAAATTTCTAAGGTGAATATTTAGACAAGAAACTATGGGACAAGTTGGGGAGCTTGTATAAGTCAAAATCCCTATTAAATATGTTTTTCCTTAGAAAAAAGTTGTATCTTTAGAGGATGAGCGAGGGTAGCTCGGTGAGTGAGCATTTAAATGAGTTTAATACCATTATAAGTGAGTTATCCTATGTGGATATTAAAATCACTAAGGAGGAGAAATGTGTTATCCTATTATGTTCTTTTCCAGACTCCTGGGATAACTTAGTCATGGATATAGGGAGTAATTTAACCACATTAGTGTTAGAAGACATGGTTTCATCTCTATTGTTAGAATAAAAGAGAAAGAAGAACATGGAAGTAACAAACAAAGATGAATTAGTGGTGAGAGGTGGACCGTTTGACAAAGATTATGAAAAATTCTCCGGTAGAAAGTCTAAGTCAAAGGGTAAATATAAACTCTTGGTTAAATTGACAACAAGAAGATGCTGGAAATGCGGTAAATTTGGGAATTACAAAAGGGAATACAAGTCAAAGGGAACAAAATCTAGTACAAGATCAGATGAGAAGCAATTGACTGAGAGAAAGATGACTCCAAATAAGGGAGGAAATGTGTACCTGGCATCAACCAGTACAAGATCAAGATCCTTGGTTGATCGAATTAGAATCATACTATCATATGACACCACATAGATAATGGTTCTATGAATATGAACAATATGAAGGAGAATATGTGTTCTTGGGGGACGAATCGACAATAAAAAAATTTCGGATGAGGAAAATTTCTACTGACACTGCAGGATGGGAGGAGTATAACCCTTCCTAGTGTGCTACACATTCTGCGTTTGGAAAGAAACATGATAGTTGGGTAAAATCATGAAGATGGGTAACACTTTTGCTTGTTTTATGATAAAAAAATTGTATTTTCACAAGTTCTTCAACTTTCGGCATACAAAAGTATTTTTTTTATTTAGAATTTTACTTTACAATAAAAACAAAACTCGTGAATAATTTTGTTAGCTTTCCAATGAATTTTTCAAATTTGTTTTATTAAGATTTGATATGTCAATTTGACAATTGTTTAACAGTATGTTCGTTAAACATGAAATGAATGATCATGAGTTATTTTTTCCTCCAACAATGTATCTATTATTAAACTTATGTTTTTAAGAAACAAAATATACTGCAACAATCTGCAAAGACTCTATTTTATTATGACTATAATTTTGAATCTAACGGATCAATATTATAATTTCTAGAATTTTTTGAAGTTGAACAAGATGAAAACGTTGCATATTTTAAACACATGTTTTCCCCCACCTTGTATCTATCTTAATTTTTACCTGAAAGTAAAATCTAAATATACCCTTTTGAAAAGAACAGTTTAAGGATTATGAATATAATTTTTCTAAAATTTTCACTGTGTATTTTTAGAGATACAGATATTTAATTTCACCGAACCATAATGTCTGTTGAAAATATTATGCAGTGATATTTAAAAAAAATTAAATAAAATTAGATAAAAATAAAGAAAATGAAAACAAATTATAGGAATTGAAAGTAGATTCAATTTTGCAAATGATGGTGTCATTTTTGAAACCAAATTCTGAGTATTTGGAGTCTGCAACCTCCAAAGTTCAGGTAAGCTTGGGGGAATTCTCTGGTTTCTTCATACATTATCAATTTTTAGTTTTCGGCCGAAAAATTAAATTCTAACGGAAATCGTCAAAACTAAACAGTTTCCAAGGTTTTCGGTCGAAAAAACCTTGTTTTGGCCGAAAGATTGTTGAGCGAATTTCGTCGGTCGGAAAAAATGAAAAGACACATCATATCATTTCATTTTGCACCAAATCGTGTAAATACGCTTTCAGATGAACACATTTAACACAATTCATCACTTGTTTGATGGTTTTCTGAAGCACCTAAACAAAGTTTCAAATCATCTTTTTTGTTTTTGTTGAATAAGGTAATTGATGTTTGTTCAAGTTTTTAGTGGAATAACAATTTATATGTTGAAAGATAAATGTTAAACATTTTTTGAAGGTGAAGTCTTTGTTGAACATATCCTTTACAGATAACTATAAAAGTCATGGGAAACACAAGTTTGCGCAAGAGAAAATTTGATTTCACTCGAGATGATACTCACCATAACGATCAAAGGAAAGAGAATTATTGGAGAAAGAAACGAGAATGTGAAAATATTGAAGAAATAAACAATGATAATGTAAATGAAGATTTTCAACAAGAAGAAGTCCAACCAGGTATGCATGCACATATTGTCTATATTAAAAGTATAGAATTCAAATTTAAAATATTGTTTAATATAATTGATTGTAATTACAATTTGATGTTTTTCTAAAAACATATATAGATTTGTCTCATAATGTTGAAGAAGACGTTGAAACCGAAATTGAAGCAGAAGATGTTGAAACTAAAATTGAAGCAGACGACGAATCACCTATAGGTATGTACATACATTTAGATAATACAAGATGAACACTTGTATATATAGTTTAGTGAATTTATGTTCGGGTTTTGTTTTTTAATATAAAATTTAAATTTAAATATGTAGGAGAATATAACAACATTGATGATGAAATATTAGAAAATGTTGATACTGACAAATGTGGGAAGAAATAAGCTAAGCATTATATAAGATATCGAACTAAGAATATGTATAATACTTTTTTCAAAGATGAATCAGTAACAGTGCAAGCTCAATTTTTACTCTGTCTAATAAAGTCAAGAAATTTAAAAGAA
>JASDQU010245263.1:49828-68314 GCA_032191745.1 Picea mariana | reverse complement strand
TTCGTCTCGTAGCTTGGACCACATGACATGACGCTATTGTTTGCACCTAAAAACTCACAAGGTTTCACGAAGTGTCAAACTTGTTATCTTTATGAATACTATTACATAGTAAAAATGTTAAAAATCTGGTTAAATATACTGTTACATATTAATGATTGTGATTTTACATATTAGTTAGTAATTAGAGTGATCTTGGAATGATTTTTTAATTGTTTCTACAGTTTATATTAAGAATAAAATTCTAAAGTCAAGTAATTTACTTTTTTAAGGTTTCATACATAAAATTTTATTTTAATTAACATTAACTAGCACCATCATTGTCACAATCATCATCATCAATAAATTGTTGGGTTGTTATATTCTTTGCACTGAAAGTCAAAGGTTGAGGTGGATCGATCAGGTAAAGTTGAAGTCGAAAATATTGATAGCAAATCGAAGGTCGAGGTGGATCAATTGCGTAAAGTTGAAGTCGAAGAAAATGATAACAAGTCGAAGAGGTCAACCGACAAGAGGCCTACATGTGGGCGCATGGAAACCGACTGAAGACCGAAAATCCTGAGATTCGTAGGATTTGTAGCCAATGATTTGCAAGTATTTGTAACCTTTTTTGGGTGCCTTTCTTTAGGGTTTTTCCTACTGTAAAGCTTATAATTAAGGCATGTTGTAATGTTGTAAAATATAATCTATAGATAAATTGTTTTAGAGGTTGTTGGTCATGTAGATGTAAGTCGAATTTGCTATAGGGTTGTTCTTCTGTAAAGCAAGAAGGTATGATGTCGATTATGTCTTAGATGTAGGTCAAGGCTAGGTATGTAACCTTTTGTTCTAAAGGAATAAGACAATAAGAGAGAAAAACACTCAAGGAATGTTGGTTTTCTCAATTGGGTTTCCAGGGTAAAATCCATGTGTACTGTGTATTTTCTTTTTCATTTACTTTATTGATTAAATCTTTCTTCCTCTACTTTTCTAGGTTTAGTGTGGAAGTGTTCAACATTTCGTAACATGTGGTATCATAGCTTCATTTAACAACCTTTGATCTAAGCTAAAACTTAAGTACAACAAGAGTTGTAAGTTAGAAATTTTTATAGATTGTGTTTAAAGAATGGCGAGTAGCTTAAGGATGGAGATCAAAAAATTCAATGGCCATAATTTTGAGCTCTCAAAGCTTAAAATTGAAGATTTCCTTGTAGATCCAAAACAATGGGAAACAATCTGTACTATTCCTACATGCTCAGGTAAGAATGGGAGGAACTTGAGTGAGTGACAAGAAGTACGATTCGAATTTGTTTTGCATATTCGGTACTACTAAATTTCTAAGGTGAATATTTAGACAAGAAACTATGGGACAAGTTGGGGAGCTTGTATAAGTCAAAATCCCTATTAAATATGTTTTTCCTTAGAAAAAAGTTGTATCTTTAGAGGATGAGCGAGGGTAGCTCGGTGAGTGAGCATTTAAATGAGTTTAATACCATTATAAGTGAGTTATCCTATGTGGATATTAAAATCACTAAGGAGGAGAAATGTGTTATCCTATTATGTTCTTTTCCAGACTCCTGGGATAACTTAGTCATGGATATAGGGAGTAATTTAACCACATTAGTGTTAGAAGACATGGTTTCATCTCTATTGTTAGAATAAAAGAGAAAGAAGAACATGGAAGTAACAAACAAAGATGAATTAGTGGTGAGAGGTGGACCGTTTGACAAAGATTATGAAAAATTCTCCGGTAGAAAGTCTAAGTCAAAGGGTAAATATAAACTCTTGGTTAAATTGACAACAAGAAGATGCTGGAAATGCGGTAAATTTGGGAATTACAAAAGGGAATACAAGTCAAAGGGAACAAAATCTAGTACAAGATCAGATGAGAAGCAATTGACTGAGAGAAAGATGACTCCAAATAAGGGAGGAAATGTGTACCTGGCATCAACCAGTACAAGATCAAGATCCTTGGTTGATCGAATTAGAATCATACTATCATATGACACCACATAGATAATGGTTCTATGAATATGAACAATATGAAGGAGAATATGTGTTCTTGGGGGACGAATCGACAATAAAAAAATTTCGGATGAGGAAAATTTCTACTGACACTGCAGGATGGGAGGAGTATAACCCTTCCTAGTGTGCTACACATTCTGCGTTTGGAAAGAAACATGATAGTTGGGTAAAATCATGAAGATGGGTAACACTTTTGCTTGTTTTATGATAAAAAAATTGTATTTTCACAAGTTCTTCAACTTTCGGCATACAAAAGTATTTTTTTTATTTAGAATTTTACTTTACAATAAAAACAAAACTCGTGAATAATTTTGTTAGCTTTCCAATGAATTTTTCAAATTTGTTTTATTAAGATTTGATATGTCAATTTGACAATTGTTTAACAGTATGTTCGTTAAACATGAAATGAATGATCATGAGTTATTTTTTCCTCCAACAATGTATCTATTATTAAACTTATGTTTTTAAGAAACAAAATATACTGCAACAATCTGCAAAGACTCTATTTTATTATGACTATAATTTTGAATCTAACGGATCAATATTATAATTTCTAGAATTTTTTGAAGTTGAACAAGATGAAAACGTTGCATATTTTAAACACATGTTTTCCCCCACCTTGTATCTATCTTAATTTTTACCTGAAAGTAAAATCTAAATATACCCTTTTGAAAAGAACAGTTTAAGGATTATGAATATAATTTTTCTAAAATTTTCACTGTGTATTTTTAGAGATACAGATATTTAATTTCACCGAACCATAATGTCTGTTGAAAATATTATGCAGTGATATTTAAAAAAAATTAAATAAAATTAGATAAAAATAAAGAAAATGAAAACAAATTATAGGAATTGAAAGTAGATTCAATTTTGCAAATGATGGTGTCATTTTTGAAACCAAATTCTGAGTATTTGGAGTCTGCAACCTCCAAAGTTCAGGTAAGCTTGGGGGAATTCTCTGGTTTCTTCATACATTATCAATTTTTAGTTTTCGGCCGAAAAATTAAATTCTAACGGAAATCGTCAAAACTAAACAGTTTCCAAGGTTTTCGGTCGAAAAAACCTTGTTTTGGCCGAAAGATTGTTGAGCGAATTTCGTCGGTCGGAAAAAATGAAAAGACACATCATATCATTTCATTTTGCACCAAATCGTGTAAATACGCTTTCAGATGAACACATTTAACACAATTCATCACTTGTTTGATGGTTTTCTGAAGCACCTAAACAAAGTTTCAAATCATCTTTTTTGTTTTTGTTGAATAAGGTAATTGATGTTTGTTCAAGTTTTTAGTGGAATAACAATTTATATGTTGAAAGATAAATGTTAAACATTTTTTGAAGGTGAAGTCTTTGTTGAACATATCCTTTACAGATAACTATAAAAGTCATGGGAAACACAAGTTTGCGCAAGAGAAAATTTGATTTCACTCGAGATGATACTCACCATAACGATCAAAGGAAAGAGAATTATTGGAGAAAGAAACGAGAATGTGAAAATATTGAAGAAATAAACAATGATAATGTAAATGAAGATTTTCAACAAGAAGAAGTCCAACCAGGTATGCATGCACATATTGTCTATATTAAAAGTATAGAATTCAAATTTAAAATATTGTTTAATATAATTGATTGTAATTACAATTTGATGTTTTTCTAAAAACATATATAGATTTGTCTCATAATGTTGAAGAAGACGTTGAAACCGAAATTGAAGCAGAAGATGTTGAAACTAAAATTGAAGCAGACGACGAATCACCTATAGGTATGTACATACATTTAGATAATACAAGATGAACACTTGTATATATAGTTTAGTGAATTTATGTTCGGGTTTTGTTTTTTAATATAAAATTTAAATTTAAATATGTAGGAGAATATAACAACATTGATGATGAAATATTAGAAAATGTTGATACTGACAAATGTGGGAAGAAATAAGCTAAGCATTATATAAGATATCGAACTAAGAATATGTATAATACTTTTTTCAAAGATGAATCAGTAACAGTGCAAGCTCAATTTTTACTCTGTCTAATAAAGTCAAGAAATTTAAAAGAAGCTACATCATTATTGAGTATTCAAAAGTCGACAAAGGATACAAAGGTGAAACAGAATATATTTGACAATATAACTAGTGTATTAAAAGCTTTTGGAAAATCTTGAAAAAAAGATGCCAGTGTTGCACGTAAAGTGATACAAACAACAGTTGTTTCATCTAGCAATATAAAATATCGTTTGACACGACACATGGCAAAAACGATGGGAACCTCAAGAAAAAAATTGCACAAACATAGAAAATTTCGATTGCAAATAGATGCAAATGATGATCTGACTTGTTGGACATTGATTTCTAGACAGCCCTACAAACATAGACTTGCATAAAATGTTAAATAATTGGCCCTTAATTGTTGTTTGGAAGAATCTTGTGTTTCACCACATACAAGAGATGTGTTGCGATGAAGAATAGCATGAAAACAATATGATTAACATCCAAAACATATTTTGCCAATGACACAAATAGAATTTCTCAATAAGTTCAAAGAAGAGCACAAAGAAGTTAAAATTTCCATCAATATATTTGTGCAACAAAAATCATGGTTTGTTAGACCCATCATTGTTTGTGACATGTGTTGTTGTCATTATCATGTGTAATTTGAGTTGTATTATGACATGTTTTTGGATTTTGGTAAAACTTTATGGCCAAGTTCACCTCTTCCTTCCACATTTCGTGCTTTTATGGTGCATACCTCCTGCCATCAGGCCGAGATCTGTGCATGATCTTCTCTAAACCTCGACAAGGATTAATTAAACTCCTTGCCTAAGCCCACAAAGGATTTTGGGTCTCGTGAGTTGGGGTGCTTCAAATATTATGCTTTGTCCCTTGGCAATAGCCGAAACATGAAATGCAAATGGGCTAAATTATAATCCCCTCTCTTCATCCCGTTTTCCTATAGGACCATAGCCAAGCCTTATGCAGACACCTTTCGCAACTCGTGATTTTGCGAGTTGGAGGACCAACTTCTTGTGCCCTCCTCTTGCGAATCCCTGAAACGCGATCTGTCAATGAAGGTTGACTTTACCCAAAGCGACGGGCGTGCGCCACGTGTCACTTCTGCTTTACTCTAGACTTATGGGGTGAGTTCTTGCCACTTGTCCACATGGATTTTCTAGATCTCGTGAATCAAGTAGGCAACCAACAGCCATTCCTCTTCCTTTATAGATCCCCAACTCCGAAATCATAACTTTGGTGAGATCGACGGTTGTATGCCTCCCTCGATCCAACGGTCCTGGCTGTATCGGGATTTCGCCAATCAGAAATCTACAACACTTGACCCAAACCACTAGTCACTTGACTCCCCGAATTTCGATATGTGACTTCACATACGAGATCAACGGTCCTTTTTGATCTAGATCTGACAGTCACTACTCCTCCTGATCTTATGGGTGTTGAAAAGGCACTTCGTCCAAATATCTTCATTGTTTTAAGAGATCCAACGGTTCACGGGATTTCAGCACTTCCCCTTGAAGCGATTCAATCATCCGATTCAACTTCTCAAGGACTTCTGGCCAAATGACTTGGCGTCCTTCCTCCATAACTTAACTCCTATGAACCAATTCAAACTCTATCTTCCCTTGGGATAATTGAGAGGTTCTAACCCTTCTGAGCTTCCACTTGCAAACTCAAGGCCTCCAAAATGGTTCCTGCATGCACTCCTTGCGACAACTTTCAAATAACCTTTGGTTATTTAGGGTCTTTGACTCCGTGCACTCCTTGCAACATCGGTCTCTCAATTTCTCTCTTGGATTTGTAAAATCCAAGACTCCACCTGGTCTGTGCACACCTTGCATGGCTCTATGCTCTGCTAGCACTCTTTTCTTGTAAAGACACAATTTGAATCTCCTTTGAGGGTTCCGAGATGAAACACGAAACCTGGTCGACGCACTCCTTGCGGACCCTCCACTGCAATCTTTGCAGGATTTCTTAGAAAGAGAAACAATTGAAACTCATTCACCCCTTATCCAGAATTCAAACATTCAACATAGAACTCTAGAGCATACACACACATACATTGGCATTGAAATAGAATGCACACAAAGAATGCAAGTAAGCCTGCAACATACCATTTAATAGGTGGTTCCAACAACCATAACAAACACATAGATTGGAATCAAAACTTTCTTCTATTGAATCTAGTGCTCCTGTACATGGCCAATAGCAACAAAAATGCATAAAATTCTCTGTCTTCCTATATTCCTCTCTGCAGCTCTACAACTTATGAATTCTGAATCATGTTACAATAATACAAGGATTAAGGGTGTCTATCATCCGTTTTCCCTCCTACCTCCTACACTCCTAAAATTGTCTAATCTATTAAATTAAATCTACCTACTTGCATTCATTATGCATAAATGCCTCTACATTCGACAGATGAGAGCAAGGCTCAAGATCTGTGTACAATCTCCAAAACAAAAAAGTAAGTACGCTTCCCTATCTATTACATTAATGTTCATTCATAAATCTTCAAAACACTTCAAAATGTGCGCTGGTGCTTTTCCAGCTGTCTCCTTTGGTTAGGCGTGTGTTTTTGGCTTTATATGATGCTCCTGCATCATACTCCCTTGCTTGAAAATTTTCATGAATTCCTGTTCATGAGTTCCTTCACTGTTTGTCCATGCTTTTGAATTGTTGTTTCATTCTCCCAACTGGCATCTTCAATTGGATGTCCTTTCCATTTGACCAAGTATTCAAAATACTCTTTTCTCCTGGTCTTTTTGTTAATCCTCTTGTTAATTATGATTTCCATCTGTGGCTTTTCAACTACAGGCATTTGTTTTGTCCATTGAATCTTTTCTTGTTTATCTTCTGCTCCTTCTTCCTCAGCTCTGTAAGGGTACAAATCCACGATATTGAATATCAGGGAGATTTTGACCCCATCAGGTAATTCAATATCATATGCATTTGTCCCAAATTTCTTTATGACCTTGCACAGTCCAATCTTTTTCATCTTCATCTTGTTGTATGTTCCCCTTGGGAACCTCTCCTTCCTCAAATATGCAAGAATCAAATCACCAACTTCGAATTGAAATTCTCGCCTGTGTTGATCTTCTCTACGCTTGTATTCTTGACTTGAACTCTGCAATCGCTCCTTAATTCTACTGTGAAGCTCATTCATTCCTTCTACAAAGTCCTCCGCACTAGCACTCTTGAATTCAGCTTGTTCTGAATCTTTCAATTCAAAAAATCCCCTTGGCTGCATTCCATATACAATCTGGAATGGACTCTACCCTGTGCTTCTATTGAGTGAATCATTGTAAGATAATTCCACCTGTGGAAGAATGTGATCCCATTGACTGTGGTGTTCAGTCACTAAGCTCCTTAACAAATATCCCAAGCTCCTGTTCACGCTATCTAAGGATGATATGATGAGCTAAAAGACAAATTTGTCCCCAAATTCTTCCATAAGGTCCTTCAGAAATGTCCTACGAACTTGGTATCTCGATAAAAAATGATACTCCTTAAGCCGTGAAGTCTGACAACTTCCTTGAAAAACAGGTTCGCAATATGAGTTGCGTCACTGGTTTTCTGGCATGGTATGAAATGTGCCATGTTTGAAAATCTGTCTACTACTACAAATATTGAATCATATCCCGTTTGTGTACTTGGAAGTCCCAATATGAAATCCATGCTCACGACATCCCATGGCCTTTCCGGTATGGGTAACGGTTGGTATAACCCTGTGTTCTACCTTTTTCCTTTCGTGTGCTGACAGATTCTACACCTATCCATAAATTTCTTCACATCTGTCCTCATCCCTGGCCAGAAATATGAGCCATTCAACTTTGAGAATGTTTTTTCATGACCGAAGTGTCTGGCCAATCCTCCGCTATGTTTTTCTTTCAGCAAATTCTCTCTCATGGAGCATTTCAGAATACATAGATGATTTCCCTTGATCAATAATCCATCCTAGATCATGTATTCAGTCCATTGGCTTATATCCATGAGAATTGAATTCTCATATGCCTCATATGCCTCTTTGAAGTCTTCATCATCCCTGTACATTTACTTGAGATTATCAAAACCCAAAGTCTTGACTCTGAATTCCTGCATAAGCAAACATTTCCTGCTCAAAGCGTCAACAACTTTGTTAGCAGTTCCAAAAATATGCTTAATCACAAAAGTAAAGTTCTACATGTATTCAACCCATTTAGCATGCTTTTGGTTCAACTTCTCTTGTCAAGTCACGAATTGCAAAGTGTGATTATCACTGTACAAAATGAACTCTTTGGGAACCAAATAGTGCCTCCATTTCTTCAGCACTTGTATGACTGCATAGAATTCTTTGTCATACGTGGTGTACTTGATCTTTGCTTCATTCAGTTTTTCACTGAAATACGTGATCGGTCTATTGTCTTGACTCAAGACTTCTCCAATGGAAAATCCACTCGCGTCACACCTGACCTGGAATGTCTTGCTGAAATCTGGAAAAACCAGAATTGGTTGCTTAGTGATCTTCTTCTTCAGTAGGTTGAAGCTCTTCTCCGCTTCCTTCATCCAGTGAAAAGATTTATGTCTTTTCTTCACCGTATCCATCATCGGTACGCTAATTCCACTGAAATTTTGGATGAATTTCCTATATAATCTAGCCAAACCATGGAAGCTTCGAACTTCAAATATGCTTTTCGGCGATGGCCAATCCTTAATCGTATTTATCTTTTCTGAATCCATTTTCAATTCATTTGCAGAGATAACAAAACCCAAATAAATGATTTTTGTCCTCATAAATGACGATTTTTTCATATTGATCAGCAATTTCGCTTGTTGTAACCTCCTCATCACTGCAGCTAAATGCTTTAAATATTCCGCTTTAGTTTTGCTGAAATTAATATATCATAAAGATATACAATGACAAATTTCCCAATGAAATCCTTTAGGACTTCGTTCATAAACCTCATGAAAGTACTAGGTGCATTTGTTAAGCCAAATGGCATGACAAGCCATTCGTACAGCCCTTCATTTGTCTTGAATGTTGTCTTCCATTCATCAGCTTCTCTCATTCTAGTCTGATGATATCCAGTTTTCAAATCAATCTTTGAAAAAAACTTTGCTCCACTCAAGCAATCCATAAAAGTCGCCCATCCTTGGAAATGGGAACCTGTACCTGATGGTAATTTTTTTGATTTCCCTTGAGTCTATACACATTCTCCAGCCACCATCCTTTCTTGGGCTAAGCACTGTCAGAACAGCGCATGGACTCAAGCTCTCCTGAATCAATCCTTTATCCATTAAGTCCTGGACCTGTCTCTTAAATTCTTCATTCTCCTACGGTGTCAACCTGTATGCTTCTTTGTTCATCAAACTGGCTCTGGGTATAAGATCGATATGATGGCTTATACTCCTAATAGGTGGAAACAAACAAGGTAGTTCGTCCACTACTATATTATCAAATTCTTCCAGCAACTCCTTGATTTCTTTCGGTAAATCATCTATCCTAGTGCTGTTCAGAACAATTCTGGGCTTCCTAACCACAATGAATTGCATGTCTTCCTTCTTCTTGACTTCCTTAAGAAATTCCTTCCCACTCATGAGAAGTACAGTGTTACTCATCTCTGTTTTCACCTCTTTGTTCTTAATCGACAGCAACATGTGCATCCTACCGCTTTTCTCCAGAGTGTACATGTTCTTTCTCCCATCATGCACCACATTCCTGTCATATTGCCATGGTCTACCCAACAATAGATGACAAACATCCATGGGAATGACATCACATAATATCGCATCTTTATATCCTCCTATTTTAAATTCAACTAAACATTGTTCAGTGACATTTGATGTCTTTTTTGTAGCCACAAAACTTTGTATGGGCTTGGATGCGCAACAGTCTCCAGCTCCAGTTTTTCTACCATTTCCGTAGATACAAGATTATATGTGCTACCACTGTCTACTATGACCTTGCATACCCTGTCTTTGGTTTTGCAAGCAGTCTGAAACAAACTGTTTCTTTGGGCTAGGTTCTTTGACTCCCTTTCTGGTTTCAAGATAACTTTCCTCATCATCAAAGATCTTTCGCCATTAGCATCCTCTGCCTCAACATTTCATCCTTGAGCCTCGAAAATGTGAGTTTCACCACCATATTTCTTCCTATCGGGACACTCATAGGATTTATGTCTGATTTTTTCATAGACAAAGCATTTCACTTCACCTCCTCTGCCTCTTCCTCTTCTTCTAACTCGAGGAAAAGTATTTCTATCAGCATAATGCCTCCCCTATGAGCTTCCTCCTCTCTCAGGTTGATTTTGAGGTTTCTTCCCCTCTTCTTTAGGTCTTTGAGTTCTATCCTGGGCAATCATCTTGCCTCCGCTTTGACTTATGCCTTAGCCTCTTTGACCTTGCTTCCGACTCAACTTCTCTTCAGCTTTCAGATCCATCTGATAAGCATCTTCTATGGTTCAGATGGTCATCATGCTCATCTCATCCTGAATGTCATACCGTAGACCATTCATATACCTGGAAACTTTCTCATCATTGCTTTCCTGATGACCTGCTCTGATGTTTATCCTATAGAAATCTTCAGTGTATTATTTCACTGACATCAACTTCTGTCTCAAATTCTTCATCCTCTGAAACAAATTTATTTGATAATCTCTGGGTATAAACTTGGCTTTCATTTTTTCAACCATTCTATCCCAGCTTTTGATTTTCTACTTTCCCTTGCAACGTCTATCGGCCTGCAGTTCATCCCACGATAGTGCTGCATGCCCCTTAAGTCTAGTAATGACATATTTGACTTTCTTGTCTTCCTCGACATCCTCATAGTCGAAGTATTTGTCTAGAGCTCTAATCTAGTATAGAATCTCTTCAACATCCAAGTTGCATTCGTACATTGGAATATCCATTTTTTCCCTAGCAACAACCTTGAATAAGCGTTCTTCCACAACATATTCAACTGCAACTTCTTCATTTTCAGCCTCATTTTCACTTTCATCTTCATTGATATCCCCAACATTAACTGTGCACCTCTGTGTTGTCTCCATAGCATCAATCCTGGCACGTAATTCACACATTTCTCTTTCCACTGCAGGATCAGGCATTGCCCTTTCTCTTCTTCTCGGTGGCATGGTTGTAGAATTCCTCTCTTCTCTCTGCTACAGAAAGCAAAGAACTTGTTCTGGGTTCTGATACCACAACTGGTGTAGACCTCCTACCCTGAATCCGAGATCTACACATGATCTTCTCTAAACCTCGACAAGGATTAATTAAGCTCCTTGCCTAAGCCCGCAAAGGATTTCAGGTCTCATGAGTTGGGGCGCTTCAAATATTATGCCCTATCCCTTGGCAATAGTCGAAACGCGAAATGCAAATGGGCTAAAGTATAAGCCCCTCTCTTCATCCCCTTTTCCTATAGGACCATAGCCAAGCCTTATGTAGGCACCTTTCGCAACTCACGATTTTGCGAGTTGGAGCACCAACTTCTTGCTCCCTCCCTTTGCGAATCTATGAAACCCGATCCATCAACGAAGGTTGACTTTACCCAAAGAGACGGGTGCGTGCCACCTATCACTTTTGCTTTACTCTACTTATAGGGTGAGTTCTTACCACCTGTCCACACGGATTTTTCAGCTTTCATGACTCAATAGGGCAACCAACAACCGTTCCTCTTCCTCTATGGATCCCCGACTCCAAAATCCTAACTTCGGCGAGATCGACGGCTGTATGCCTCCCTCAATCCAACGGTCCTGGATGTATCAAGATTTCACCAATCGAAAATCTACAACACTTGACCCAAACCACTGGTCACTCGATTCCCCAAATTTCGATATGCGACTTCACATATGAGATCAACGGTCCTTGTTGATCCAGATCTAACAGTCACTACTCCTCCTGAGCTTATGGGTGTTGAAAAGGCACTCTGTCCAAATATCTTCATTGTTCTAAGAGATCCAATGGTTCACTGGACTTCAGCACTTCCCCTTGAAGCGATTCAACCATCCGATTCAACTTCTCAAGGACTTCCGGCCAAATGACTTGGTGTCCTTCCTCCAGAACTTAACTCATGTGAACCAATTCAACCTCCATCTTCCCTTGGAATAATTGAGAGGTTCTAACCCTTCTGAGCTTCCACTTGTAAACTCAAGGCCTCCAAAAGGGTCCCTGCATGCACTCCTTGCAAAAAATTTCAAATAACCTCTAGTTATTTAGGGTCTTTGACTCCGTGCACTCCTTACAACAACAATCTCTTAATTTCTCTCTTGGATTTGTAAAATCTAATACTCCACCCAGCCTATGCACACCTTGCACAGCTCTGTGCTCTGCTATCACTCTTTGCCTGTAAAGACACAATTTGAATATCCTCTAAGGGTTCTGAGATGAAACACGAAACCTGGTCAACGCACTCCTTGCGAACCCTCCACTACACTCTTTGCAGGAGTTCTCAGAAAGAGAAACAATTGAAACTCATTCACCCCTTATCCAGAATTCAAACATTCAACATAGAACTTTAGAGCATACACACACACATTGGCATTGAAATAGAATGCACACAGAGAATGCAAACAAGCCTGCAACATATCATTTAACAAACAACCATAACAAACAACCATAACAAACACATAGATTGGAATCAAAACTTTCTTCTATTGAATCCAGTGCTCCTGTACATGGCTGTTAGGACCCTATAATGTACCTTTTTGCTCACACTTTTTTCTACCATTACATCATTTTCTCACTCACATTTAAACTCACATTATCACCTTACCCTATCTTTTCAAAGGTATATACTGTCTCTTCTCTTTACTATATGTTTAATTTGTTTTGCATATAATTTTACATTACTCTCATACTTAACCGTTGATTAGAAATATATAAGTACTGAAACAGTTCGAACTACAGATTATCATTGTTGTTTGAAGGCCCGTTGCTGAAACAGTTAAAAGCATGCAAACCCTGTGGCTGAAACAGTCCGTGGTCTACGATGTTGAAACAACAACTCATACAAGAAGAAGCTATTACACTCTCTGTGGTCTACGATGCTGAAACAACAACTCGCACAAGAAGAAGTTGTTACACTCTCCATGGTCTACGATGCTGAAACAACAACTCACACAAGAAGAAGTCGTTACACTCTTCGTGGTCTATGATGCTGAAACAACAATTCACACAAAGATGTTACACTGACCACAACAGCCGCACCTTGAGCCAGAATCAACCATCGCTGCTGTGTGAGACCACGTTGCTGAAACTGTCAGAACGCAAATCCTGTTGCTGAAACAGCCCGCGATTTGCGATGCTGAAACAACATACAACAACAGTAAAAATAAGATAAATAAAGAAGCTGTTACTCCAGCCACAACAACAACACCTCACTCAACACCTTTTCAACTATTGTAATAACATTCTGTTACAGGAGACCAGAATATCCTATTCCAGTGAAGAGATTATCTAACTAAGAATAGGATTCAGATGTACACATGTAATTTGATGATCAAATTGTATCGAGGGGATTCTCCTCTTTAAATAAGAGGAAATCATCATTAGAGAGAATTTTCTTTTTGGCTAAGAAAGGATTTACAGAGAAGGATGTGTTTTACTTCAGACATTGTAATATGATACTATTGGAAGATGAATAAAATACTGTTCTAAGCATTTCTCTCAAGTTCCTTTCGTTTCAGGGGAATCTTGTGAGAAGGGAGGGCCCACCTTATTCACAAGATTCACCCATTATCTTTGTAGTGTGTTAGTGTTATTTCTGTTCATGCCTTGATTAAATTCTGTTTTGCTGAAACACTGCTTTACTGAACTCTATCTTGCTGAAACTTTGCTTTACTGATTGTTACATTGTTTTCATATGATTCACGCTTGGGTAACTATTAATCACTCTAGTTAGAAATCCTGTTTGGTGAATTTATGAAAGTGTGATAATCAAGGACAGGTGCTGAAGATTCCTTCTTGGGGAATAGGGTCCTGTTCTCTGTTAAGAGTTAGTTAGCCTTCAGTGTGTGTCAATCATTTAGATTAGTAATGGGTTCATGAAAGTGTGATGATCGAAAACAGGTGCTGAAGATTCCTACTTGGGGAATAGGGTCCTGTTCTCTGTTGCAGAATAGTTGGTCTTTTCTTTTGTAGTATCCTGAAGGATTTCTTTCCTAGGTTGTTATTTTTTAATGTAATCTAGGATTATTTGGACAATTATCTCTTTAAACTTTGAACTCTGCAATAGGTAGGTTGCTTTTCTGTAATTCAAAGTAGAACTTCAGTTTACTCAAGGCAAGGTGTGATTAGCATATTTTTACTACAACTCTAGATTTCTTTTGAGATTGAGCATATACAATGTGTGATTACCTTTGAAATAAACAGACTTCCCTGGGTTGACAATTTATGTAGCACTTGATTGTTTAGTTAAATAAGCAATTATAGTGACCAACATTTTGGCGTCATTGCCAGGGAAGGTAATTATAGATTTCAAAAGAACTTATGTTCTTTCAGATATAAATATTGCATGAGAGGACGTGGAGACCCCATAGAAACTGATCCTATAGGTGGTAGAGGTAGAGGAAGAGGAGGAAGAAAGACTTATATCGACGAGATTATATCAAAATATGAATTTGTTGCTCCTCAACGACCAAAATCTCGGAAACCGAAATCCCAACCTTCCTTTCAAGAAAAATTTGAAACGGGGAAAGAGGTTTGGAGTCCTGAGACAGTCAAGAAACCAACAGGAAACATTGAGGATAGAGAAAGCGCAACAAGGGAGAAAACAGAAGAAAACATGGATGAGTATAATGAAGAACTGCATCATGAAGAATAGGTAGGTCCTGAAAGAGAGGTAAATGATGACAACTCTTTTTCCACATTAGGATTTCCTATTGGTGATCTTCCTAGAGGGATAGCTCCCATGAAGAACATTCCACTCTCAGCGCTACCTAACTTTCATGGTTTATCTTCAGAGGATCCTGATGAATTCCTTTTTGAGTTTGACATATTATGCAAAAGTTATGATTACATTTCCAATGCTAAAAAATTAAAGCTATTTCCAGCAACATTGAAAGGAAATGCACTAAGATGGTTCATGAGTCTTGGAGGTCATCTAATCACAACATGGGGTCAGATGAGATAGAAATTCCTGCATAAATACCAGGACTATTGCGGAACAAGAGAAAAGAGGGAGGAACTATTCAAGGTGGTACAGAAAGAGGATGAAAATCTGGAGGACTTTGTAGAAAGGCTATAGTGTAATCTACAAAGATCCATTAACCCCGATGTAAGTAAAGATATTCTTAAAACAATATTATTAAAAGGAGTAAGGGATGACTGCCTAGATATGCTGAATATGCTTGGAAAATGGGACATATCTAAAGAATCATATGATGAAATTGTTAACCTATGTAAAAGATGTTCAAGAGGAGCTTCAAGGAATAGATCAAATAGCAGGGATACCACATTTTCAAGAGTTCAAAAATCAGCCAGTGGGGGAGCAATAAGAGCCGAAATAGGTAATTTACTTGAAGGTTTTAAAACTGAAATGTTAATCTCTTTTGCCTCACAAATTGACACCCTGTAGATTCAAAAGAAACAAGCCAAAGCAGAAGTAGCTCTGTCCATCTTTTGTTCTAAATGCAGAGACAAGCACCCACAAAGGGAATGTCCATTGGACAAAAAGCCAATCTGCATCATCTGTGATAAGGATCATGAAACTCAACAATGCCCTTTTTTACCAGGAATCAAGGCAACATTACAACCAACTGATGAAGAAGCTAAAGCTGTCTATCTGCTGACATAGAGAAGGCAATGGCAACCGCAGGGACAAGGTATGAATCCTAATATGCCATTTACACCTTCTAATCATTGGAATAACTATCCTTCTTTTAATCAAATGAATTACCCTCCCTATAATCAAATGCAATACCTAAATCAAATGAATTATCCACCCATGCAACAAACTAACCCTCCCTTTGTTGATCCATCAATGTGGACTCCTTGGCCTCCACAACAACAACAACCGTATCTGAACCAATGNAATCAAATGATGAGGCCCCAACTACCTGTACAACCTAACCCTAACCCCAATAATAAAGCTGTGCAGTGCATTGATATTCATAACCAACCTACATTTTCTCTTCTCCCTGCACAATGCAGTGATATTCCTTTAGGATCTGGGAGAATAGTAGAACCTATCATAGCTGATGTCACCTCTTCTGATAAAGAGGAAACAAAAGAGCATGATGTACCTGAAGAGGTACAATCATCCTCTAACACTACTACTGAAACAACAAAACCACCATTTCCTGAGAGTTTAGCTTTGACAAAATGCCTGAGCCACCTGCTTTCAATCTTCTAGGGGAATTACAAAACCTTTATGTCAAAATTCCTCTATTACAAGCACTCCGAGATATACCAATTTATGCCAGAACTATGCGAGACATTTGTGTTAAGAAACCTGGTAAGAAAATTAAATATCCCCTTACAGTTCATGTCATGGGTGACTTGTCTGCACTAATGTTAGGTAAAGTTCCCCCAGTTAAATATGGTGATCCCGACCACCCTACCGTCTCAGTGAAAATTGGAAAAACGATAATCCCTCGAGTCCTGGTAGACTTAGGTGCCGCTATCAATATTACGACTCTGGAAACCTCACAATTGTTACAAATGCAAAATGAAATTAGAGACACCCAAACTATCCTAGAATTAGTTGACCATTCCACAATAAAACCAGAGGGAGTCATTGAAGACCTAATTATCTCAGTGGAATCCTGGAATTATCCAGCTGACTTTTTGGTATTGCAACCTAAAACAAAGTTGGGGGGCCACCCTTTAATTTTGGGCAGGCCTTGGCTAGCCACAGTAGATGCTTTTATCAGCTGTAGATTAGGTTCAATGACAATTTCCAATGATTATGAGACTAAACAACTTACCCTCTACCCTCACACTACACCCTTGATTAATAATGATAATTTTGTATGGGTAGACTTTGATGATCAACTTACTCAACCCATCTTGACTATCGGACAAGCCTTAAGCCTTAAAGATGCCACTGAGGATGAAGTAATTAATAATTTTATTTGTGAACCCTCCTCCGTGACTCCAGAAACTCATAACCAACTAGCTGCACTTTTGGAGTCAGATAATCAGGAAAACCTTGACTCTGAAAACCCACCTCAAACATCTGCCACCATCTCTTCTAAAAGCATACCAATAGAAATTGAACCTGGCAAAACACTGAACATAAACCCCAACCTAACAGATGCTGAAACACAACAATTAATGAAGTTACTTCTTGAACATAAAGAAACATTCGCATGGGACTATACAGATATAAAAGGAATATCTCCCGAATTATGTACTCATCGTATATATATCAAGGAAGATTGTCTACCGATCTGCCAATCTCAATGACGAATGAACCCTAATTTAAGAGAAATCCTTAAAGAAGAACTTCAAAAATTGTTCAATGCAGGGTTTATATATCCTATATTGAACAGTGAATGGGTTTCCCTGTTGGTAATAGTTCCTAAGAAAAACAGGAAATGGAGAGTATGTGTGGACTATAGAGCCTTAAATAAAGCTACTAAAAAAGATCACTTTCCATTACCATTCATTGATCAGGTGTTAGATAGTTTGTCAGGGAAGAAATTTTTCTCCTTTTTAGATGGTTTCAGTGGGTATAATCGGATCAAAATTGCACCCCAAGATCAAGATAAGATCACTTTTACTATCCCTTGGGGAACTTTTGCCTATAGAGTCCTTCCATTTGGACTATGTAATTCACCCACAACCTTTCAAAGAGCAGCTATATGAATCTTTTCTGATATGCTTAATGACTCTATGGAAATTTTTATGGATGACTTTACCCATTATGGTGTTTCTTTTCAGGAAGCACTACAAAACCTTGAGAAAGTACTTAAACGATGTATACAAGCCCACCTCTTCTTAAGTACAAAAAAATTTCATATGATGATGAGTGAAGGAATAGTGCTTGGACATTTTATTTCATCTCAAGGAATCCAGGTGGATCCATCCAAGATACAAGTCATTAAAAATATTCCTATTCCCAAAACCCAAACAGAGGTAAGAAGTTTTCTAGGACATGCTGGATACTACAGAAGATTTATCAATTTTTTTTCCAAAATAGCTTCTCCCATGTTTGTGTTACTAATGAAAAATGTCGAATTCAAATGGACTGATTCTTTCTAGGAAACATTTAATACACTTAAACATCAGTTATCTACATCTCCTATTCTAAGAGGACCTGATTGGACACTTCCCTTTCACATATCCTCTGATGCTTCATATACTACAATAGGAGTTGTCTTGGGACAAGAAGAAAATCATCTCCCTTATGCTATTTACTTCATTAGCAAGAATATGATTCCTGCTGAACTCAACTATACAATTACCGAAAAGGAATTCTTAGCAGTTATCTATGCTATTAATAAATTTAGACATTACATCACTGGCTACTCTACTCTTGTCCATACTAATCACTCAACTAT
>JASDQU010245263.1:6328-27915 GCA_032191745.1 Picea mariana | reverse complement strand
TTTCCCATTAAACTTCTCGATCTCCATTTTTGAATTGCTCTCCATTTCTTTTCACTTGAAAAAATCATTACCATAGATCTCCCACCATAACAAGGCTTATCATAGTCTCGAGCCAAACCCTTGAAAACAAAGGAGTCCCCCTAAATCCAACAAAGCTATGATATCAAATGTATATTTTAACCTTGTACAATATTTACTGCAAATAGATTTTTAGTAAAAGAACAGAAAAGATACAATGGAAAATACAAACATTACATAGATATTTTTCCCCTGGAAACTGTTGGGCTCCAAAAATGTCATACAAATATCACTCATTACCATACATTTTTCACCTATGCTTCCATTTCATCACTCATTATTCACTACCATGTCACTTCATTTTCCCTATTATTCACCATTAATGGGTCTCATTTATATTTTCCAAACATTATTTATTTTCAAGCATTTTTAAGAGAAATTCTTGATTAAAAATTAGAAAATAATATATTTTACTTCATATATGGAAAGTAGATTGTTTTTGTGACATGTGTAGGTGCCAAGGAAGCCTCCAAGACACCTTTATGTGGCCTTGAATGATCAAATTCGAATTTGATAAGATAAGAGATCATGATCTCATGGAGAAGATCAAGGACAAAAGAGGGTTATGTGTCTAGATGGTTGAGAGATGTATGGAACTAAAGAGAGATTAGTAGATGAGTGTCTAGATGGTTGAGAGATGTATGGAACTAAAGAGAGATTTGTAAGCCTGAAGTTTTGTAATATTAGAATTAGAGAGAGTTGTAATATTAGAGTTGGTTTGTAATGGAGATTTTGAAATAAAGAATCATACTTCGATTTTGCTTCTACATCTGAGTCTCCTTGAAAGTGGTGTTCTTGTGGAGTTATGGAGGCCCCCCATGGCCTCACTTGCATATTGATTTGCTTATTTTAGGTATAACTTAATTTATGTTTTTGTTTGATTTCATCTTTTAAAGTTTTGTTAAATGTTCTAATACTGGAAGGATCTTATTTGAAGTGTTTTTGTAAGAGAACCATAATATCTCTGACAATTATTAGATTTAGTTTTGTTTCATTTCAACTTTTAAGTTTTGTTAAATGTTCTAATATTGGAGGATATCCTAAAATTTAGGTGTTCTTGTAAGATAACCTTAGGGTCTTGACAATTGTTAGATCTAGGTTTGATTAGTTGTTGAAAGAGATTTTGATGAATATGTTCTTGTAAGGGAACTTTAAGATCTCAGACATATTAGGAATCTTTCTAGATCTATATATTTTAGGTAGCGCTTCTAAGTTTACCTTCCCGAGTTGACATTAAATAAACTCTGATTGACATCATCAATTAGAATTAAACAGAAACCCAAACTGGGAAAACCAACATATTCTTTATTCATTCATTATCTTACATTTTTTACAATAAAATATACATATAGGATCCAATGACATCCAAAAACCTAACCCAATGACCTGGATGATTCAACAACCTGAATTCCTTAACCAAAAATAGAAAACCATCAGAAAAAACCATGTGCCAAAAAAACACCCAAGAATGGACAGGAAAATCGAGGCAACACAAAAAAAACGAGGCAAAATGTGAAATATTTCTTGAGGAAAAACAAATTTCTCGAGGGCACTTCCCTTGAACCCCTGCATGCTCGACGCAATGTAGACCCTAATACTCGTGCAAAGAATATACCACATACCCAACATAAATGAGATGGAAAATTAAGTTATGGAAGTGAATCCGATAAAGTTCAAAGTGCTAAGTGGAGGATTGAATGGAGATGAGTCTCGAAAATGGTCAATGGTTTCCAAGTGCTTGAGTACCTGTGGAAGATTTGTGTACATTTCTAAGACACAATAAAACACAATATACAAGCCCCATAATCTAAAGGAAAAGAAAGTGGATCTTTTCTTCCCAATTATTAGTAGTATATAATGATATAAACTAGCAATGAAATGATAATAAGAGTTTCTAAACAAGTCACTACAAGTCCAAGTAAATATACAAGAGACTAACTGGAAATTACTAGTGTAACTCAAGTATGATAGCACAAGACTCTAGAAAAAATTAAAGGATATTATATACAAGTATTGAAGATATAATATTGCATCCTTATGGATGTAGTAAATAATTTCTATAACATAAAAATCCAACCATGAAAACTTGCAAATAAACCACCCAAAAGAAGTACAACAACTAGTAGATTAATTTGGTAGCTTTCTAGCAAACTTTAACGATTAGAAAATGAGAAAAATTGAAAGATATGAAGTGTTTTTATATAGCCCTAATGGATATATATTTTAATTTATGACAAAAATAAGATATCCTTAGCCAAAGGAGACACCTTGGTGGCCTTAGCAAGCCAAAAGCACCAAGAAAATATTACAATTTAAACAATTTCAATATGTCATGATTTCACGTATACCAATGCAATATATTAGTGCCTTGAACTATTTCTTTTATTTATTTATTTAATTAATGAGCTATATTTTCCACATCCTTAGGGGTGTAAACTCTTTTACTCCCTAAGGCAAGCAAGACTAGCAAGGAACTACTAAGGGGTGTAAGCCCTTTCACTCCTCCCGGTAAGCCTTGTACAACAATTTATTCAAGACAATTATGATAGGATTAGTTGGTTTGTATTCCCTTATAATCTCCAAGATCTTAGCAAATTAACCTTTTAACCGAGAAATAATCAATAACAAAACAAATATTCCTTACCTAGTCCAAGCATTAACAAGATAAAATCTCTTTAACCAAGAAAATTCCACCACAAATGAAAGAATAAGCCTCCACAATAGATATCACATTGCTTCTTCATCCAATAGCCAATATAAACTCTCACAAGAGAAACTAGCAAAGAGAGATGTTTAAATTTTTCCAAAAGGGAGCAAATTTCAGCCAAGGAGTCTTCTCACCAATGGGAGAGCTATGATTAAAATAAAAAGAGTTTGATCTCTATTTATACAAATCTCCTAAAAAGTGTTTTTCCACATAGTTTGGGTAAACCACAAAACAAGGGAGACGTTTCCCTTTTATTCCCCTTTACATCACAAATTCAAATTTATCTTTAAAAATTCCACATAAGAAACCCAGGATGATGTCATCCCCTTAAGGGGTGATTTTTTGGCACTTATAGCTTAACGTTGAGTTTGGATATGGAATGTTGGGACTCCAAAGGCCCATTCCTTGTGAACTAGGGCCTCCTATATCAAGTCAAGGCCTTCTTATCCATCAAAAAAGTGCTAAGTGTCAATCAACAACAACAAAAACACTAAAACCCAAGCCCTAGGGTGACGTCAAGCCTTCCAAATGTGATGTTTTGGCCTCCAAAGGAAACCTGTTGGGCTAGTAGGGGCTAGGATAAATATTCCAAGGTGTCTCTAAAGTCTCCAAAGGAAATGTTCATATTCCTTGTTTGTCAAAGGTGTGAGTCATGGTATCCAACCTGTGGTCTTCAAGCCCCAAGGAAGCCCAAGCTAGTCTTTTTCTTCCAAAATTGTCTACCAAGCAAGGTCCTGCAAAGACAATGAATACACCCTCCAAGGATCTCAAGTCAAATGCGTCATGATAAGTAAATCAAGTTAATAAAAGAGCTAGATAAGCATGTGCATAAAAAATAACCTCATCAAACTAAACATGTTCTCAAAGACCCTATGCATTTTGACAAGTTTAGGTATGGGGGGGGTTGACAAGATGACCTATTGGGTGGATCATACCTCAAGTAAAGAATTTTTTCCCAGGTGAATCCCTCCATGGATAGTTATAAGGATGGAAATTTATATTAAAATGTAGAAACCTAGGATAATCTTACTAGCCCTAAATATACAAAATATAAAATGTTTGGCTATATTGCTGTAAAAATATTCAAATTTCTAAGGATTTTATATAGTTTTTATACAAATTTGGCGATTTTTAAGGTAAAATAATTTTATTCTATGGATTTGGGTGAATAGTTTTTAGAAAAATTGGAAATTGGCGAATATGTTTTTGGGAAAACCATGGAAAATTAGACCATTTGCAAAATTTAGCCCCTAAAATCATCTATGGATCCCTCTCTAATTCATGTGGATAAGATGACATGGATGGCAGTAAAATGTTTGGGCATGGGATTCATGACATACAAGGGATCGTAGTGTCATATTTATGGGTTCCTTTGTAGAGGGTGTTGTGCACCTTCATTTTCAATGCATCCTTTTTCCAAGCTCATTTATTTCCATTAATTAAATAAGGTCCTATTAGGACTCCATAAATAGGTTCGGATGATAAACAGATGATAAAGATAACTTTTTCAACCAACTTTGAGACCCAAAACTAGCCTTTCTGATCTGGAGAGGGCTCTCTCAGAAATGGCACGGTCTCCATGCAGGATATGACTTTGAAAAAAATGGCTAGATTTAACACCTATGATATAATGGGTTTTAGTTATATTGGCACAGGAAAATAAGACTTGGGCTATGGGGTTGATCTGCGGAAGGGACGGGACAAATAACTTAGTGATTGAACTTGATAGGATAAGGCTAGGTAAGCAACAACTATTAGTGTAAAACCATAGTGTGTGGAGGGAGAAATTACAAGAAGTAACTCGGGAGCACTGATGTGGATGAATTCAGAGTTAGCTTTAGAGGAAAACGGTTTGTCTAAGTTGCGTGAACAAGGGGTGTTGTACAACAAATCTGTAGGTTCAATAATTCATTCTAAAATAGATAGAAAGATATATGAAATAAATATAACAGGAAGGAACATACGCAAAGAAAGAAGCACAATACATCAATGTGTTGTTACAAATAGAATATTTTCATCAAGTCGCAGGACCTTTGCATTAAATTCCGGTCAAAAATTCATATTACATACAATAGCTATCATCTACCAAATTTGCCAACCAACTTGGCTTACATAGAAAATATGAAATATATAAACAAGGGTGTCGCTTGGACTACCCTGCTTCCTAACTGCTAAACCTTAGAACTAGGAAAACTGAGAAACATGCACTGGCGAATCTTCACATAGTGTTTTCAAAAAATAGATAGTAATCGCGCCTGTTTACTTATGATTGTTTGTAGGTTCTCTACATGGATCTGATCATGAGTTAGGATTTGGCATGGAGAAAAGATGTGTTGGTGTGTCCCTTTGAGCAAGTTTCCCAATCAATAGGTGTCTATCAGGAGCTTGTTGTCTGTAAATAACGGCTTCAATTTCTATTATGTGATCATTCACTGAGAACTGTGGATAGTAAGTAGATGTTAGATCGTCTTGGCCATCATCAAAATGGTAGCATGCTTTATAGAAATGTATCATCCAAAACTAACAAGATTTGTCTCATCCATTGCAGGTGTAGAGATGGGCGCTTGCTAAACTTGTTTTTCCTGCACGTTGGTGAGAGATATGAAGGCTTCCTTCTTGGTCATTTCACATTCTTTGGAATGTTTCGCACGCCTTTCTTCCATCAATATCTGTGTTTCTCACATATTTACAATGGTGTCCTGTGCCTCTCTGAGTTTCCTTTTCAACCATGCCACGTTCCCTTCATGACCCTACATTGCGGACCCTTATGTAGCCTTTGTCACTAGATGTCACCTTAATTTCATGTTTTCCTGATAGAGTTCGACGATAGCCAAATTTTMTTTCCTCAGTTGCTGAGATGGAAATTGATCATTTTCTCTTGTGATATCTACTCTCCTTCTTATTCTCTTGTATTCATGTCTCGATCCCCCAACAGGTTCTAGCTGGATGTCATGTCCGAGTAGTTCTTTAGCTATCAATCTGATGTGCGGTTATTCTGAAATTTGAGCTTCCATGATCTCCTGGTTCTTTCTCGGCCTGCCCCTCCTGCAAGGAATTTTTTGCTAGGGAGAGGGGGCTCTTATTGTCTTCCCTTCATGTGTGAATCCCTCCATTTCATATTTTTTGTGCTTCTATATGGCCTTCTCTGCAAGTAAGAGAATAGTTCATTTCATGTCTTTGGGAATGCCTATCGTAGGTGAGAATAAATCTTAATCCCTTTGGGGCTTGTACCTTGTAGTTCTACTGCTCTACATGCCTTTACTTGTGCTCTGAGAGGTCACCATGGTGTGACCAAGGTGAACTCTGTGCGTAGTTTATCCAAAAAACACACAGGAGAGAAGGTTCTGAACAAGTTGGACTGGCATGGGAAATTGAAAATAGAGTTTAGGCCTATTTCTATAATTGGAGAGAATACTAAGCATATGAGATTTATAATGAATTGTATAGGAGAGGAAATCATGCTGGAGGACAGTGAATTCATGGCGATGATATGTTCCAAGTCAATTTGCAGGTTTTCCATGGAAAATCCCCATGTGTAGGATACAGGTGATAAGGCTTGTTGGGCATGCATGATATGAACGCCATGATTTTTTGTTCCCTTGGCATCCATGATGAACTGATAATAACTATTGTACTTACCGACACAACCTCTATTAACCACTTGACTTGACCTGGGGCACGTAGAGACTGGTTTCCCAATAGGACTTGACTTTCGTGGAAAAGACATACTCGTACCTCTTATACAATTTTTGAATCTGACATCCCTTCCCATTTCCAAGGGCCAACCAGACACTCGTTGACTTCAAATTCATGGTGTTAGGTACCTGAATTCACATGTTTGAGCACATGGGTCACAACATGGCTTTAAAACCGACTCTAAAATGGAAAGAAAAATGGTGGCGCTAACAGGTCCAAACACTAGGTACTCCTTAGGGGTTAGTCAATTAGCTTGGGAAGTAGTACCAAAGTGTCACTTGAAGGGAGAGGTACATAGAGTGCCATGGGGGTATAGTCTAGCTTGTAACACACCTTGTGTATATTCCTCAACAAGTGGGACATTTATAATTATTCTTTTTCTTTTAAAGGTATTTGATTTTTTAGGAGAGAAATTCATTGTCCTAAAGACCTCTTTGGGTGCTAATTTGGAAGGTTCATAATATGGATTTTATCTTTTTATAGCTACATTCCACTCTGGGCCTTCAACCCCTTCTTCCCATGAAATGAGGGACAATCCCTTCTTGGGTTAGTACACCCAAAAATCCAAAAATATAAGTTTCAAGAAATGAGAAAAACTTCCACACTAAAACTAGTAGAAGAGAAKAATAATTTAATCAATAACGTAAATGACAAAGCAATCACACAATACACATATATTTTACCCTGAAACCCAAACTGGGAAAACCAACATTCCTTGAGAAYTTTTCTCTCTTGTTGTAATATTAAATCTAAATAAAACATTACATGTCTAACTTGGTCCACACCTAAGACACAATTGACATCATACCCTCTTTCCTACACAAGAACAATAGTGTATCCAATTCAGCTTACATCTACATGACCAACAACCTACATCTAGACATTTCTTGAAAGACTGGCTATCCTATGATTCATTGATTATCATTAGCCTTTACAAACTTACAAAATGCCTCTTTATAGGATTTACAACATGCAAAACCCTAAAGAATTGGTGCCCAAAAATGGTTATAGATCCATGCATAACATTGGCTAAAAATACTGCAAATATCGTGATTCTGTTACAGTAAACTCCAAGTCAGATTACCATTCGACTACTAGTCGGCCTTCATTCGGTCTTTAGTCAGTTTACACATGCCTTCATGTCGACCTCTTTTTGGTTGACCTCTTCGTCTTCCAGTTCATGCTTTTACCATGTTGGACAACCTTGATTTCTACTTTATGTGATCGACTAACCTCGACCTTCAACTTGATATCGATCCACCTAGACTTCGACTATTAGTCAATTCACCTTGAATAAACTTTCACTGCAAAGAATATAACAACCCAACATTCTCCCACTTGTTGTGTTCTTTGTTTAAAGTAGGATATTCCTAAACTTTCATTCATAGACCCAGGGCATCAATACCCATTTCCTCTCTATACCAAGAGAACTTCACAACACTCATAGACTTGGCCAACAAGTTTGCTATGTTTTCCAATGTGTCTACTTTCTCTAGTAGCATCTTGTTACTTTCCACCATATCTCTTACAAAATGGTATTGTACATCAATGTTCTTCGTCTTGGAATGATAAGAAGGGTTATTTTCTAGAAATATTGCGCTTTGACTGTCGCAACTTACCTTCACATCTCTTTGTTCAAACCTGATTCTTGAACATAGCCTTTGCAACCATACCACTTATTTTCTTCCATGAGTGGCTGCCATGTATTCAAATTCTATTGTTCACAAGGATACGACCTCATGTCGCTTACTCATCCAACTTATTTATTCACTGAACATATTGAAGACATATATGTTGCTCGACCTCCATCGATCCAAATATCCATCCAATTCAGCATTGACAAAGCTATGTACATTTGATTTACCATTTTCACCTCCATGTCTTCCTTGGTATCATATAGCATAGTCCTTTTCTCCTTTCTAAGTGTCGGCATGTACCTTCGTAACACTCCCATTGCATGGGAAATGTTTGGTCCAGTGCAGACCATCGCATACATTAGACTCCCCAAAACACTTACATAGGGAACAAGTGCCATGTCCTTTATTTCTTCCTATGTCTTTGGACACTGTTCAAGAGTTATTATTTCTCCCACAGGAATTAACACCTTTGTCGGTTTGCAATCCTGCATGTTGAAACATTTCAGAACTATTTCAATATAATTTTTTTGATTCAACCATAGATTTCTAGTGGCTCAATCTCTCTTAATTTCCATTTCCAGAATGAAGTTAGCTGCATTGGTATCCTTCATGTTGAACTTGGAGGATAGTTACTTCTTCACCTCCTTTATTGTGTCCATGTTGTTGTTATTGACATAAAAATCTACATATATGAAGCACCCACCTTCTTCCTTGGAATATATGTAGTGATCAACTTTTCTTCTCACAAATCCCGAACTAAGAATGTATGTGTTGAACTTCTGGTACCACATTCTTGGTGATTTATTTAGACCATAAAGGGATCTTTTCAGTTTTCACACCAACTCTCTCTTTCCCTTTACTACAAATCCTTTAGGATGTTTCATGTAGATTTCTTCTTCTAGGTCCCCATGTAGGAATGTTTTCTTCACATCCATCTATTCTATTTCTAGATCGAATGTTGCATCTAGAGAGATTATTACTCTAATGGAAGTTAATTTTTCAACAAGGGAAAAAATCTCACCGAAGTTGACTCCCTCGACCTGGGAATAACCATTCTCTACTAGTCGAGCTTTGAACTTCTCGACTTGTCCTATGGCATTCATCTTCTTCTTGAATACCCATTTTCTACCGATGGCATTTATTCCACTAGGTAACTTGACTAACTCCCATGTCTCATTATTTTGCAAGGATTCCATCTCTTCGACCATAGCATCCTTCCATAGTTCACCCTCTACCAAGTCGATTGACTCATTGACCGACTTGGGCTCATCGTTGATGGAAGTTAGCACAAATGCACAACAAACGTTGAGTGTACTATATAATTTAACCTTGTACAATATTTTATTGAAAACATATTTTCAATAAAAGAATAGTAAAGATACAATGGAAAATACTCACATTACACAGAGATTTTTCCCCTGGAAACCCAAACCAGGAAAACTACCATATTCTATATTCATTCATAGTAATACATTGTTTACAATACAATATACATATAGGATCCAACAGCATCCAAAACCATAACCCAATGACCTATATTAGTCAACAACTCTAATTCCTTAACCAAAAATATAAAACCATCGAAAAAAACCATGTGCCAAAAAACCACCCAACAATGTACATGAAAATCGAGGTGACACAAAAAATGAGGCAAAAATGTAACATGTTTCTCAAGGAAAAAAAAATTCTCAAGGGAGCTACCCCAAAAACCCTGTGCAGGGGGCTATCTCCCCTTTGTAACCCCCCCTCAAACCCCCATGTGAGCTTGACGCAACGTAGCAAACATTATGGCTAGTCATGCAAAGAATATAACACATACCCACCATTCTCCCACTTGTTGTTTTCTTTACATATAGGGGGTTACAGGGTTACATAATCAACAATCTAGGGAAACAATGCCCATGGATCCTATACACCAAGAGAACTTTTTATTTGTCATATATTTTGGTAATGAATCTACAACATTCTTCAAAGTGTCCACCTTCATCAGCAACACTTTATTTCCTTCAACCATGTCTCTCACAAAGTGATATTGAATATCAATATGCTTTTTATTTGAATGATAAGTTGGGTTCTTTGCCAGAAAAATTGCACTTTGAATATCACAATATATCCTTACATCTTGTTGTACCAACCCAATACCTGAACACTATCTTTGTAACCATATTGCTTCCTTCCTTGCATGAGTGACTTCCATGTATTCAACTTCTATAATTGAAAGTGCCACTACAACCTGTGTTTTTCTCATCCAAATGATTGCTCCTCCAAATAGGTTAAACACATACCCAATTGTAGATCTCCTATGATCCATATCTCTAGCCCAATATGCATCCACAAAGTCATTTATGTTCAACACTTTGTCAAATCCTGGTCTTCCTTGTTAGTACAATCCATAGCTAGCAGTGCTGCGTAAATACATGAAAACCATTTTTACTGTTGTCCAATCCTCCTTCTCTGGTTTTTACATATACCTGCTCAAAAATCCCATTTCATGTGAAATGTCCAGTCAAGTATAGACCATTTCATACATCAAACTTCTAGCTACACTCACATATGGAACATGAGGCATGTCCTCCTCCTCCTCCTATGTCTTGGGACACTAATCCACAGATAAATTTACACCATCAGGAATAGGGACCTTAATTGGTTTACATTACTGCATATTGAACCTTTGCAATATTGTATCGAAATATTTTCAATGAATTATCCATAGTTTCCTATTTTTTCGATCTCTTTTAATTTTTGTGCCCAAAATTAAATTTGAAGCATTAAGATCCTTCATGTCAAATTTAGAGGACAACTGAGTTTTCACATCCTGGATAATATCATTTTTGTTTCCTATCAACAACATGTCATCCACATACAAGACCAAATAAATCAAATGATCACCAATTAATTTAAAATACATACAATGATCCTCTTTACTTCTTGTGAAGTGAAGTTACAACATATAAGTATCAAATTTTTGATACCGCATCCTTGGTGATTGTTTTAAACCATATAAGGACTCTTTTATCTTGCATACCAGCTCCTTATTTCCTTTCAAATAAAAATGTTTTGGATACTTCATATAGATTTCTTCTTACATATCCCCATTTAGGAATGTTTTCTTCACATCCATCTATTCTACTTCAAAATCAAACACAACATCAATACATAATAGGAATCTAATAGAAGTTAACTTGGAAACATGAGAAACAATCTCACCAAAATCAATTCCCTCAATCTGGGAATAACCCTTTGCTACTAACCCAGCTTTGTATTTATCCACTTTTCCTTCTGCATTCAACTTCTTTTTAAATACCCATTTGGTACCAATGGGATTTCTTCAAGTCAACAACTCCACTATATCCCAAGACTCATTCTTATCCAAGGCTGCCATTTCTTCATCCATGACCTTTTTCCAGAGTTTTCCATCCTATGAATCCACTGCCTCCCTAAAATTTATAGGGTCATCATCAGTAATAGACAAAGAAAAATTTGAATGAAAATTAGATGGAGTATACCTTTCTGGTAGCCTTATTTCTTGAACCGATCTCCTCAATACTGGAGTATGAGGATGTTCTTCTTCTGATTCATGTTCTTCTGATTCATCATCCTTTAAATCAAATTCTATTTCCTCTGGTTCTTCCTTGGTAGGACTTCCTATTTAACAAAATCCTTCATTTCTCTAAATACTACATCTCGACTATACACAACCTTCTTAGTTTCTCGCTTCCGAAGATTATAACCTTTGAGACCATATTTATACCCAATAAAGACACACTTTTCATCCTTCTTATCTATCTTACTCTTGTTTTCCTTTGGAACATGAACATAGGGATCACAACCAAATACCTTGAGATGTGTGAGAGAAGGTTTTTTACCCATCCATACCTCTTGTGGAGTCTTGTAATCCAATGTTGATGAGGGTGATCTGTTGACTAGGTAACATGCAGTACCCACTTCCTCTGCCCATAATTCTTTACCTAACCTGACACCACTAATCATGCACCTTGATTTTTCCATCAATGTCATGTTCATCCTTTGTACAACTCCATTCTTCTCAATTTTATATGGATTAGTCTTCTTCCTTTTTATACCACACTTCTTACATAATTCTTCAAATTCATTTCCGTAGAACTCTCTTCCATTATCTGTCCTCAACACCTTAATTATTTTCTCTGTTTGATTCTCAACAAGAGACTTAAACACTTTAAACCTATCAAAGACTTCATATTTATTCTTGATGAAATATATTCAAGTATTTCTTAAGAATTCATCTATAATTGAGACATAGTTCAAAAATTTTCCCAATGATGGAACCGACACAGGTCCAAACACGTCACTGAGAACTAGTTGTAAAAAAAATTCTTCCCTCGTTGCACCAGAGGGGAATGTTACCCAATTCTTCTTCCCATATACACAATGTTCACAAAAATCAAAATCCAGAGAGTAGTTAGACATACCTTCAACCATACCTTTACCATGTAGTAGTCAAAGACCCTTCTCTCTGATATGCCCCAATCTTTGATTCCACAACATGACCTTTTCTCCAAAGACTGTAGGAGTTATTTGTTCTTCAACTCCAATATCAAGAAAAATGGAACTATTACACCCATCACTAATAGTGCTTCCTTGCAACTTATAGAGAGTTCCAAACCAAACTCCCTTCAGCAACACCATTTCTTCTCAAACCATCCTGCAGGTTTCCTTTCCAAATATTGTTTTTACCCCTTCATCATCCATTTTTCTTAACGAAAAAACAATTATAGCCAAACCTGGGATGTGTAGAACACCAGGCAGTGTCCTAATCCTTCCATATATGAGCCTCAACTTGAATTTCTATTATCCTATGGCTTACCTTTACCAATCACTAACAAAAATCCTAACAACAAGATCACATGCAATCCTCTTCCTGATATCCATGTGATCTCCTTCACATTAGGCGGGAAAAATGATCTTTAACGCGCTCTATTTTCTCACAACAATGGCCATTCAAACACTTAGTGAGTTTTTATTTAATAAAGAAAGTGTTCACACCTCACTTTCATGAGCATACTTCATGCAAGAATAAGTATTTTGCTTAGAAATACAAAAAAAATAAATTATAAAGTTGTGGTCACATGTGGAGGAGAGAAATTAAAAATAAATAAAAGGAAAAAGGGGCGCATTGTCCAAGAGATTGGATAATTTTATATTTTAAATTTGGGTAGCATCTCAATAATTTGTTCCTCATTAAAAAGGGGAACAAAAGTATAATTGAAGGTTTTTCAATGAGATGTGATGATAAAGGCATACAACAACTTGGACTATGGTTGATCACATTGAAAGTGATGGGAAGTCTTATTAAAGGACTATGGAAAATGTTTGAGTGTGTTTATCTTGGTATAGGTGTTTTCCAGAAGAAGGCTTGTAATTCATACACCATTGTGATCTCAAGAAAGTTTCAAAATGTATTTGAGCACGGTTATTGTAAGAGTGATACTCATAATAAAATTGAAGTCTTTTTCTCTGTGTCCTATATCCACCCGAAATTGAATAAGGGGATCTTAGGTACACTTTGTGTTGTGTGTGATGGTAAGATTTTTATGGAATCTTTATGTCCTTATGTTTAGTGTTGACATAATCATACTTGAAATTCATCATTTAACACAACAAACAAGAATTTCAAGCTCAAATTCATGTCATTCAAGAATATGTGAAGAACATTCTCAAGCATTCAAGTCGTCAACTACATCAGTAATGGACAAATCAAAGTTTTTGAACTCAACACATCATGGATCATTTGAAGTTAAATTGTAACTTGCAAACAATATTTGTTGTAAGATTACTTGATCAAGTTGATTTGTATTTGCAATAATTCCTTTGTAAGTTTACTTGTCTTTTTGAAATCAAGTTGAGTTGAATTAAATTTGTCATAAGGTGCATTTTCGGCTGAGCCCGACACCCTAGAGTAATTTTAAGTCATAATTGACAAGGATGACTACTTGAAACTAAAATCATTGTAATACATTGGGATTCATTTTCGGTGGTAACCGACATCCTCAACTTCCTAGAAGCAAGTTCAAGCAAGGCAAGTGAGAGTGAGAGTGAATAGAAAGTGAGTGTGAAGTTAAAGTGAGCGATTCAAGTGAGAGAGTTTCAAATGAACCTTCTTTTGTCAAGTCAAATTGTAATCTGGATCTACCTGCACAAGGAGACCTCATTTAGTGTTTTTGAAATGGCTCGAAGTCTTGAATTATTCGAGTTACTAAACACTCTAATAAACACCATTGAAGATAACATAGTGATATTGAACAAAAAAACTCTTCAATCAGTGCTAAGTTGTTTGCAAGTGACGCATGCTAAAGTTAGACTTCTTAAATCTCTATCCCAGTTATTGAATGATGAGTTTATAGATCTCAAAAATCAACAGCCAGCGAAGTGTTCTCAACTAGTTTATGTTCAACACAATCCTCTCTATGATGATGATGGTGATGTTTTTAATCAACAGTCAATGAAGGAGAAACTCAATAAGACAACTTTATATGCAGACAAAGATGATTCCATTCTTGAACCTACTTTTCAAAAGTTTTCTTTTGAGTTTAATGAAGAAAACCTTTCAATGATGCATCAACATGCAGTAAATCCACTTCCACGGATTTCAAATAAACAAGTTCAGAATACTCTTTCCNTATTGAATGATGAGTTTATAGATCTCAAAAATCAACAGCCAGCGAAGTGTTCTCAACTAGTTTATGTTCAACACAATCCTCTCTATGATGATGATGGTGATGTTTTTAATCAACAGTCAATGAAGGAGAAACTCAATAAGACAACTTTAGATGCAGACAAAGATGATTCCATTCTTGAACCTACTTTTCAAAAGTTTTCTTTTGAGTTTAATGAAGAAAACCTTTCAATGATGCATCAACATGCAGTAAATCCACTTCCACGGATTTCAAATAAACAAGTTCAGAATACTCTTTCCAAGCCCATCATCAGACCTTGGAAAGAAATCATCTACAACAAGAATAGAACAGGACTTGGATATGACAAGGAAGTTACCTTTCATATTTCTGATTATTCCAGACCAATCAAGTTCCAAAGTGTTGAATTCCTTCAAGAAGCTTCAACTTCACTTGTTCAAGTTCAACATCAAAATTATAAGTGCCAACATTGTAATCGAGTTGGTCACAAGGAGAATCAGTGTTTTGATCTCCATCATTTCCAGCATTGTGGCAAGCATAACCATTCTTCAGACATATGTTCAACACTAAAGAAACCTGGAAGATTGAAAATTCACTATGAGTGGATTGATCCTTGGTAGTGGTCATCAACAACCAAGCAATTATATAAGTCTTACCAAAGAATTAAATCTCGAGTAAATACCAATCTTGTAGCACATAAAAATTTTGTACCTCACATAAGTGGTCCCCTTATGGCGTAAATTTTGAGCATGGCCCTCACTAGATGAGATAACATGTGGTTTTTTCTGCATGCCCACTTTGTTCTCATACGGGATGCCTGGCTTCAGTACTAGCATTGTAATTTCCTACTCCACTCTACAGACTTTAGGTCTCTAGGTGGGGAGCTCCAATGCTTCTCTGCAAGGATCTATGGGGGGCACTTCAAGTCCCTATAATGCTTTCCCTTATAGATGGTGTCATATACCTCCTTTTTCCCCTTCGCTTGGAAGTACTCACCAACACTCTTTCAGGTCGAACGCAAACTATAGTTCATTTGGAGTAGGTAGTCAAGGACTTCCTTCTTATAGCATGTTGATAGGTTCGATATTGTTCTCTTTGTTCGATGCATTTGGTAACAATTATTTCTCGTCAACTGTGTTCTTGGCTGGGGGCAACCCCGGTTATGGAAAAAAACATCTTGTGCAGRGTATTATTCCYGCACAGAGGGAAAACTTARGAATTCCTTCCTCACAAGGACCTTGGAATCCATGGAATGGATCAGTTCCCTTGTTAGGGATGCGGATCGGGGGAAACCCCTTCCATAGCCAATGGAACCTCAGGCAAGGCTCAACACCTATGCCCATTGGATTGGCAGGGGGAAACCCTTCCCAAAATACTTGGAATGTRATGCAAGACTATCCCTTTACATCCTATTACAGGAATGAGCCAATGACATCTCAACAAGTGAAAAATCCATACACTGGTCACGACCATGTTTATTACCATAACCTTGGCCAACAACCTAACTTTTCCTGGCAACCTTGTGCCAACCAAAATCCAGGCTCCTTTTTCCTTGGTTATAATCAACAACCCAAATTACCATTTCTGGCAACTTTTCACTTGCCAGACTTGACAAGGTTATTAAATGACCTCATCTKTCATGATCTGCATTGGCCTCCTATGTCGACCAAGTTTCCTTCCAACATCCCAAAGTTTGAGACCAATCCTAACAAACATCCAGGTGATCATGTGACTACCTTCCATCTATGGTGCTCATCCAACTCATTGAGATACAACTCCATCCAGTTGTGTTCGTTTCAATGGATTCTCATCGGGAGTGCTATGAAATGGTACATCGAGCTTGACCACTCAAGATAATATTCCTTCGGTGAATTGGAAATGGCTTTCTTAAACCATTTACAATTACCTATGAGATACGATGCTGGCACCAAATTGTTGGCCAACTTTAAGAAGACAAAAGAGAACCATATCTCAGATCTCATCCAAGAATGGAGACACCACAAGAGTTTGATAAAAGTTCCAGTCCCACCAGAATTCCTGCTAGAGTGGTTCCTTAATCTTTGGTACCTCAGTTCTCTAAAGACGTCGCAACATCAGGGGTATTTTCAGAGGAATATGCGATAATTAGAGCCCAACAAATAGAATTGATTTACTCTCAGCCTGGTGTACTTTACGAAGTTTTTCCAAATGCACCGAGGTAGATCCTTGACAAGACCAGACAGAGGTCTGGACCACATGCCAATGGTATAGTTGTTTTAGCGCAAATGAAGCCCATTGATCATTTTTCAAACCAATTGCAACAATTTTCCATATAGCAGACAATGGCTAGCTAGACCACTGGTTCGGTTGTCCCCCCTAATCAAAATTTGGATGTATATAATGTGCAATCGACAAACCTGAAGGCTACCCAATAGCCTGACAGAATGAAAAAATAACAAAAAAAGGGTAAGGGGGATAAGAAACCTACCAATAATAATGGTTGGGGAAACACTGAAAATAATAATTTGAAGTACCTCTATAATATTTACATGGAAGAACACCCAACTCACTAGTTCCCTCGGCTTGCAGAGGCCCAGAAGTTATTGGCACAATAACAACCTGTCGTGTTAACGAATCCATTTCCACATGGGAAAATTTTTACTCAAGCCTCTTTGAGTGTAGAAGGGGCCAGACAGGGAACCCCTCCATCTGCAAGTAATCCTTCATCCGCAAATGTGTACATGATGAAAGGTAGTGTTTACATAACAACTAGGACACATGGCTACGGAATGCCAAACACCTCTTAGAAGGGTAAAGAAGCTGAAAACCCATATCTTCCTCTCCATATTAAGAAGACATTGGGCGAAACAATGACATGCATCCTGAATAGTGCGTTCAAGAAATCTTCCCACAACCCAAATACAAGGGCTACCCAGAACTACTCTGTGGTGGAGGATTTGTCATAAACCCCTTGTGCAATGTCTTCTTTGGAAGTCCTCCAGAGTTGCCCTTCCCAGAGAAAGGCCATGTTAGCTTCCTTAGGATCTGATGAGACTTGCAATTCGGGAATGATAATGCTTGATACGACCGACTTAAAACCTCGTCTCCTTTACCACGTGGAGTTTCAGATAGTGGTGTCTTACAACACAAAAAATTTTACTCAAAACATTTTTCACACAATGGTTGATGAGGATGCATCGACATGGGTGATCTCTTTGGTGTGTTGGAAGGAAATTGGCCAACCCGTTTTGTCTCCATCACCTAATATTCTTACTACTTTCGATGGTCATTTGTTTTGATCAAATGGAATCATCCCCTCTTTACCCGTGTAGTTAGGAGGGAAAACTGTGTGTGTCAAAGTTGAAGTGGTTGATGCATCTCTCAACTACAATCTCTTGTTAGGAAGGACTTGGACCTATGCTATGAAAGCAGTGGTCATGACAGTTTTCTGGGTCTTGTTGTTTCCATGCGAGGGTCAGATCATGTCCATTGACCAGTTATCCTTCTCCCRTCCTAAACCTTCATGGGGGGTATCCATGGTCCCAATGATTGATAACCCTCAGCCCAACATTGTCAACATAGGGGTTGGTTTGTGCCCACCTTTGATGGGCACTTTTGATTACCTGCCTCCAACCGGCAATGTCCACTGCATATCGGYTGTCACCGACCAGTATAGGGATGAAATATTTCAAATATCATCATTTCACATGGCTTAMTTTAATGATCCATGGACTCTTCCATCCCCATCAGCCATSATGGTAGGGACAGGGCACCATGGCAGAAGTTGCATACTCTATATTTCAGCAAGCTTCCGCTGACCTTGATCTGACTCCCACACATAAGTTGGATYCGGTTCTCGAGCCTACATGGGCTCAAGGTTCCCTCATAGATACTAATTCTTTAGACTTAGTCTTTCCTTAATATGAGGCGATTATTGAGGAAATGACTAGTCCTGAAAGACCCTAGGATGATCTTCATTACAGATCTTACTTCCTCCCAGAATTAAGAAAAATTGAAGCAGGTGAATTCACTTTGACTATGACTGGAGATAAGCTTTGTCCTATCCATCCTTTGGCTATGCACATTGTTTATGCTGAAGGAAATATGGCAACCATTTCTCAAATGATACCTATTGATATCTCCAAAATCCTTGACATCATGGAGAATATCTTCGTCGGAGCAGACTGCTCCCCCAAGGAGATTCAAATATACATAGATTTATTTAAAGAATTATGCGACGTGTTTTCCTTCTCTTACGAGGAAATTCCAGGCTAAGCTTCATCGAACATGAAATCATGACATGTCTTGATGCTAACTTGGTCCGTCAGAAGCTTCATCTAGTCAATCCTAGGAAAGAAGTAGCTATTAAGGGTGAAATAGAGAAACTACTCCAAGTTGGTTTCATCTACCCCATCCAATTGACTCAATGGGTGTCAAATCCCATTCTAGTTAGAAAAAAATAGGGTACGATTTGTGTATGTACGGACTTCTGTGATTTGAACAAGGCTTGTCCAAAGGAAAATTTCCCCACACCATATATTGACCAGATAGTCGATGAATTCATAGGTTGTGAAGCCTTTTCTTTCATGGATGGTTTTTTGGGATACAATCAAATATAGATCAATCCCAATGACCAACACAAAACCACTTTCATCTGTCCGTGGGGTACATTCGCTTATCGGAATATGACTTTTTGTCTAAAAAATGTTGGAGCTATATTTTTGTGGGCCATGTCTCTCTCTTTCCACGATCTCAAACACATAGTCGAGGCTTATCTCGATGATTTAGCATCATGATCTCGCAAGAGAGTTGATCATCCCGCACACCTTTGACTTATCTTTGAATGATATCGCTACTACCAGATCTTCTTGAATCCAAGCATATGTAGCTTTTGTGTAACATTGGGTTGTCTGTTAGGTTTCATAGTTTCAAAAATAGAGATCATGGTCGATCGTCTAAAGGTTGAGGTGATAGTTTAGGTGCCTCCCCCATGTACAGTCCCTCAGCTTCAGAGTCTATAGGGAAAATAATTTTTTTTACAATGTTTCATCGCAAACTATGCCGAGATCACAAAGTTTTTCATGCATTTACTAAAGAAGGACGTTCCTTTTTATTAGGAAGAAGCCCCTCAATGCTATTTAGAAGAGTTGAAATGCACCCTTAGATCTACCCCTCTACTATGGCCACCCAATTATAATAAATATTTCTTATTGTACTTAGCTTCTATGGAGTCGACCATCAGTATGGTCTTAGTTTAGGAGGATGATTTTATCTTAGAATATGTGATTTATTACCTGGGCCAAGGCTTGGTTGGACCAGAATTCAATTATTTCCACATTGAAAAACTTGCATTGGTAGCAGTTCATGTTGTCCAACGGTTCCATCATTACATCTTGTTTTGAAAGACCACCATCATTGTTGTTGTGAATCTGTTTCAATACATGTTAACATGACGTGTGATCGACGAAAATATCAGTAGATGGATAGTTATCCTCCAGGAATTTGACTTGGATTTTGTCTCAACAAAATCCAAAAAGTCGTTGGTATTTGTGGGACTCATCTCAGAACTTCTGGTTGAATGAGGTGATGTTATACCTGAGGAGTCACCTATCAAATGAGACATTTTTTTTATCACATCTTTGGACCCCTGGTATGGAGATATACTATTCTATCTCTAGAATTTGAATTTCCCTACCTATTCTTCTTGTGATGAGTGTTGTTGTATACACCATCAGGAAAAAAACTATCTCATACTCGAGGACACTCTGTATCATTGAGGTGTAGATTGCATATTTCATCGATGTCTCACTCATGACAAAGTGGAAATCGTGCTTAATTATTGCCACACTAGAACATGTGGCAGTCATTTGTTTGGGTTGGAAACAACCCAAAATATTTTATGAGCCGGTTACTTTTGACCGACATTAATCAAATATTGTGTTGAATCAGTCAAGAAGTGCCACCTGTGTCAGATCTTCTCTCAGAAGATGAGGGCACACCCCACTCCCATGTTTCCTGTCATCACAGTTGGTCCCTTCACCAAGTGRGGGATTGATTAAGCTACATGMAACCCCCCTTCCGCAAGGGGGCACCATTATATCATCGTAGCAGTGGACTACTTCACAAAGTGGGTCGAAGCTATGCCAATGTTTAAAGATGATGGAGAGACATCAACTCTCTTTTTGTTTAACCAGATAATAGCAAGGTTTGACATCCCAAGAGAGATTGTCACTAACCATGGAAGTCACTTTCTGAACAAAATTATGTCCAAGTTAACATAAAATCTTGGGTTGAGGCAAGAACATTCATCACCCTACTACCCACAAGTGAATGGTCAAGTGGAAGCTGTGAATAAATCCCTTAAGACTATTTTACAGTGAACGATCAATTCGGCTAGGTCAAATTGGCATTTGATGTTGTATTCGACATTATGGGCCTACCGAATGTCTGTTAAGAATACAACCAGTTTATCACCTTTTCAACTCATTTATGGGTTGGAATAATTCTTTCCTATAGAGTACTAGGTCCCCTCTCTAAAGTTGGCAGTATAGTTACTTCAAGACACTTCACTGCTTGAAGAGCGTTTATTATATCTTGAGCAACTCTATGAGAAACGTCGGAATGCAGCCTTGGCTAACGAGACTCACAAACAAAAATTCAAGTGTTAGTATGATTGGTCTGTTCGTTCTCAAATTTTCTATGAAGGCAACCTTGTCCTAGTCTATGACGAAGATAAGGACCTCCAAGGGGTAGGCAAGTTCAAACCCATGTGGTCCAGACCTTTCATCATGAAGGAGGTTCTAAAGAAGGGTGCTTATC
>JASDQU010245262.1:49500-60729 GCA_032191745.1 Picea mariana | reverse complement strand
ATGTGATTAACCAGTGTGGGCCCTATCCCCGTCACTTCATTCTCCCTTCCGCCTTTCACCTGCTGCCGTATGTCATCCATTCACCTCTCCTCTCTGGTCCTCATGGCTTTCCCTCCTCCTCATCATCCACTCACCGCCTGCCACATGTCCCGTTCCTCTCCACGTCAGCCTCTCACCTGAAGGCGAGTTCTCTCCTTCCACTCCCTTATAACCCGGCGTGAACATTCCTCCACGCTGGCCTCCATACCTGATCCTCAAGATGTTCAGTTATTACAGGTGGCAGTGCGAGAAGTCACCCAGATCCTGAAGTGCTGAGTTGGCTGCGCCGTTCTCAATCCCAAGAAGCAGTTATTGAAGCGGTTGGTGGTGGTTAGACATCGTCTCCTCCATAATGGGGACATCCTGTAATTAATTAAAGGCACGTTGGTTCGCCGATGTAACTGTCAGAAGATCTATCACGTCTACCACAAGTTGCACGATTAGTCAAAGACTACGGCTGCAGAGTGTCAGAAGCCATGCAGACGCAAATATTTCAATGCATTTTCTTGGTTCCGCTGTTGTTGTTGTTTTGAGTATATGTAGGCATTTTTGCCATTTTTGTATGTATCGATGGTAGAGCTAAGCTCCCGACTGTAAATTTTCAGCGACATTCTGGTTTCCTTGTTATGCCTCTATGTTTGAGACTTCTTGGTTTATAACAAATAGTTCTCCTTTCTTCCATCTTTGTTTCATCTCATGTCGGAGTGTTCACAGTGAAGGATTCACGTGGAATGTTGTAGTTATGCTAGGATAAAGGATTTGTCATGGCATTTTTGTACTCTCTGGTTTTCAGTGTTTAAATATAAAGGGACTTTGTGTTTGAATGCTTTCTTCTCTGGTCTTTGATGAACCCGATGTTTATTGTAGACTACTGCACTCTTCTCGCATAAGTCTTCCACCTGCTCACCCTTTTACTACGACTCACTGTTTGGAGTTTATACAAGACCTCACTCGTTCATGCATGCCTGGTCTAGTTTCTAAGTTGAGATTGTGCTATTTCAAGTTTCCCTCCATTTGATCAACCTTTAAAAAACAAATAGTGACATTAAAACTGATGGGCGTCGGGCTCTGCTCCTGCTAGCAATCCAGGAGTGACTTCCGATAGCCAACACATACATCTATCTGTTCTATCGGGACCTGGTGGTAGCCAAACTTCAGATCAATCTTACTGAAGTATTTTTCCCCCATGAGTTGATCAAGGAGGTCATTGATTCAGGGAATCGGGAATCAGTTTCTGACTGTGATTTTATTCAGAGCCCAGTAATCAATACAGAGTCACCAAGTTCCATCTTTCTTCTATACCAGCATGATTGGGATCCCACAAGGTGATGAGTTAGGGTGGATGTGCCCCTTGTTGAGAAGTTCTTGGATCTGTCTCTTGATATCCTCATTCTCTAACAAAGAGAGATGATAGACTGGCCCATTGGGCAGCGGTGTGCCAGGGGTCAGATCAATGGGGTGCTTGACCTGGCAGTGCAGAGGTACCCCTATAGGTGAGGAGAAGATATTCGAGTATTCTTCCACGACTTTATCTACTTGCTTCTTCTATGTGGAGAGATCAGCCGCAGGGACCCTATATGTGGTTATTATCTTTCACTTATTCTGAGAGAGAATCACAAAGAAGACAAAGTCCCCCATCTGAGAGATGACCTTCCTACATTGCTTAGCAGAGATCAAGGAAATAGCACTAGGTGGGACTGCCTTGGGTATCCTATACAATTTCCTGTTCAAAGTAATAATAACACTACGAGGCCTAGACTCATATACAGCATGACATTTCCATAAATAAGGCTGGACCAAAATAACATCACAAACTTCGAGAGGAGAAACATCACACAATACCTCATCTTTGAAGGGCTTGATGTCGTACGACAGTCGACACTGTTGGTTGATGTGGAGATCACTTCCTTGGCAGAGCCATCCAATGGTGTAGGGTTGTGGGTGCGGATTTGTTTKCAAGGCCAAYTGCTTGATGACCTCTGCTGAGATGAGGTTCTTTTGGCTACCGCTATCAACTATGAAGTGCAGCAGGGTGCCTTTTACCCACATCTGTGAATGGAAGAGGCGCTCTCCTTCTTTTGGATCGTCTGGTTCACCAGGCTGGAGCTTGGTGGTAGCAACAGTGGCACTGGGTTCTGCGTCAATCATCTGTATTCCCCTTTTTGGTTCTGGCTCAGAGTCAAAATCTACATCTGATTCAGAGGATTTCACTTCGGCCACCAGCAAAAGTTAGCAGTGTTATGCCAAGGGATTTTATGGAAGTTGCACCACTTCCCGGTATCTTTCTTTGTCTTTCCAGTGTCCTTCTTTGCTTGCAGCTTGGACAGGTTGTCCGGATACTATCCATCTTTTCTCTTTCCTTTTTTCAGTGGGTTGGGGCTGCCCTTTCCTGGCTTTTGTTGTGAGGGTTTCCCAGGCCCAAATTTCTGCGTCTTTTGTTTGAGCTTCTGCTCAATTTTGACGGCATATCGATAGGTTGTGCCCAAGGATGAGATGTCCAAGAATTCCATTTCAGCATGGATGTATCTATGTAGAGCAACGCGATCCTTGAGCACCATATGTCTCTCAGAATATTTGATACCCAACTTGGTGCACAAGGTATGGAAGATATTTGTGAAATCTGGCACTGCTTGGTCTCTTTCTTGCCGCAGTGTAGTCCATTTCATATACAGGTCGTCATAACTTCCGACAGGGTAGTATTGTTTCTTAATATCATCCCTAAAGGATTCCCAAGTGGTCGTGATTGAAAATAATGAGGTTTCCTCTATTTCATTTTTCTCACAGAAATTTTCCCACCAATCTTTGACATGGGGAACGACTTTGAGGAGCGCAAAAGTAATCTTTTCTTTATTCGAAAAGTTATCGAAAAAAAAATACCCTTATAGTAGATTAAACCACTTGTCTACAGCATCTGCGTCTATTTGACCTTCAAATATAGGAATATTAAATTTTATTTGTACCTTGAAGGGCACGACGCCTCCGTTCGAAGAAGATGCATCACCTGTTGGTAGCCACCGAAGGATTTGCGTGAAAATATCCATCATCTCGTTCCTCTATTGCGTGAGGGATTCCTCAATAAACAGTTTGAAAGGATCTCTTGTCCCGTCATATTTATTTTCTCCTGCCATGGGAGGTCGCTTGGGTGTGCAAGAGCTTCTGTCCTCAAGAGAAACAAGCTCGAGACCCAACTCTTTGTACTCTGACCTCGTTGGGGATATTCATTAAGACGACAAGGAGAAGACCGCTCTGATACCACTGATACAGATTTTATGAGAAGAACAAAATGAATACAGATTATTAACAAGTTCTTAACACAAAATAACAGAGATACAGTAAAACTGGTTTTCTATTCAATAATGAAATAAGTTGAAACTGTAAAATGCAACGGAAACAAGCTTATTGGAATGGTGGCGGCTTATCTCTAAGAAGAGATGTGACGGTAGCCCGCATTCGCAAGAAAAAGGTTACAATGAGGCTCTGAAGGCATTTTTACAATAAGCAAGAATTCCAAAAACTCTAGACATCCAAAAACCTAACCCTAGGATATGAAGCGTCAAAAGTCACGTGGGCCCCGTTTGGGTAAGTTAGTACATCAACTTCCCGGGGTCGTAACTTTTGCATACGATCTCTGTTTTAGGCGTGTGATAGACCATTGGAAAGGTATCATCGAGGATATTAATTTTGGGGGCTCAATCATGCCTTTGGATATCATTGAGGAGATTGATCCTGAAAAACATTCATTTAGGCCCTCAAAATGACCCCGGAAGTTAAAACTTCTAAAAATAGTAAATTGCCAAAATTGTCAGAAAATAGTTGTGAGCTAGTTGGAAAAGGTGGGTGGCCACCGATATACATATGGATCAACAGAGTACAACGCAGTTGCAGAACTAGAGGAACAACTTGAATCGGTTCAACAGGAATTTGAGGTACTAACAAATCGAGTAGAGGACCTAGAAATGTAGTTGGAGGGGATGAAGTTGAAGGCTGAGGCACATCCCAGGGAACTCCAACAACAACTAGAAAGAGTTGTCCTAGAAGGAAATGATTCCAAATACTTGCTGCATAAAAATACAACTAAATGTACTACCATCTTGAAGGAAGTCATTGATTGGATGGGTGTTATAACTCGCTGCAACCAGGTATTGGAAGAATTGTGCACCGAAATCCAGTCATCAATGAAGAAGCAGAAAAAACACATGATCCTTTGGATCAGCAAGGAAAATTTGAGGAAATGCAGCAAGATGAAAAATATTTGAATGCTTTTTTTGAAGATCAAACATTAGCAAAGAAGAAACTAAGAGCCTTCTGGGTAGTCGTTCAAACTGCATACCTCTAGATGCACTAGGTTGAGACATTATCATACGCATAATGGAATTCCCTCATTGAAACTAAGACGAAGGAGTTCAACCTGAGCATAACACAACAATTCATTGTAGAAGCCTCATTGCTTGCTAGAAAGTGGAAAGACAAACTTGAATAGTTCCAGGAGGTCAGAGAGAAATATATCGAGGTAGTGCCAGAGTTGGGCCCTTCATTTGAAGGATCCAAGGAGGAAGAAATAAAGACCCCAGAAGGAAAATAGGTCGAATCATAGAACATGGAAGAACCAAAGAATTTACTTGGGGCAAGTCAAGGATTGTGGTCTGGGCGTATTGGGCCCTTCATTTTAAAAAGAGAAGTTGTGCAAGTTATCAAGGAGTTGGAAAACCAATCAAGTGATGCAAAAGAGGGTTGAGAAAGGAAATGCGCAATAGAAATATGTTGGAACTAAAAATATTATGATGCCAACGCATAATCATTTTTGGGACAATACAGTTGGAACATAATCAATAGGATAAGAGGGCCTATGGGTTCTCAAGAAAAATGAGGAAATGATTGTATTGTAATATGGGTGGGTCTGTGAAGGAAATATGAGAGAGGAACAAGAGGCAAGAACTGTACTCCAGAGCTAGAATGTAATTAGTAAGGGGAAGGGACTAGACTGATTATGATCAACTCTAGTATTGTGTTGAGATGTGCCTACTAATCACTTCTATGATGAGTGTGGTAGATGATTAATGTAAAGATATGAATGACTATTGATCAAGACTTCTGATATAATAAAAAGATAATGGAGATCAAATTTTAAAATTTCGTGATTTATATTACTTCCTATATCTCTAGAGTGTTATTATGTTGTTTTTTGTTATGCATTACACTTCTTTATCCTTTCTTAATTTTCTATACAACTATGTTCTCTCATATCGATTTATGATGTGTTAAATTATTTGAACAGAATAATATATCTTTCTTAATAATGGTAACAATATAGATTTTTTATAGATCTGTATAGCATTCTTGTTACCCTTCCCTAAGTTCTTTTGTCTCGGTTGCGCCTTGGGTGAGACTTCTTTCCTTTCGGAATGATGAAAGTTGCATCGCACTAGATTACATCGATACCCTTTTTTTGGTAACATGAAGAGGACCCTAGTATGAAAAATTTACACCAACAAACAACCATTTGATACTAAGATAGATGCTTCGGATTCATATATCGGTGTAGTCCTCACTCAGCATGGGAATCTGGTGTCCTATCATAGTGAAACACTATCTGATCTTGCTCGCAGATACCCCACCTACAAAATAGAGATGTATGCCATGGTGTAGGAATTTTGAGAATGAAAGTATTACATTCTAGGAAAGGAAATGATCATCCACACTAATCATAGCTCTCTGAAATTCATGCAGACACACGAAATGTTATAGAATGATTTCCATTAGAAGTGGTCCATGTACATGAAAAACTTAAACATGAACATCAAGTACAAGAAGGGAAGCACCAACTATGTTTTTTACTTCCTCGTTCGACCCCCAATTGTGGTTCTAACCACACTTCTTAACTATTTTGGGAATGAGACCTCTAGAAGGCCACAATTATACAAGAGTGACTCTGACTTTGCTACTATCTATCAAACATTGAGGTAGGAAAATTACTTCTATACTTTCATCTCCAGGACAGAATGGTATTCCTTCTAATCCATCTACGTGTTCCTTCAAACAAGCATGAAATTTGATTTGGAGAGATAATTAGATTTGGGCGAAACTTTTATTGAATAAATATTTCAAAATATGTCCACAAGTATACATATCCTACACTTCCTGTGCCATTTTCAAACCACTATCAAGAAACAAGGGGTTATACACCCATCTTCCTACTTCTAATAGGCCTTGGGAATCCATCTCCATTGATTGCATGTTTGTTCTACCTTCAACCAAACATGATAATGCATGTGTCTTCATGGTGATTGATCAATTATTTGAGATGGAAATTTTTTCACCCTACAAGAAGAGTACCATAATGAAGGCCACCACTAATCTCTTCTTTGAACATGTTTGGGTCCATTTTGAGCTCCCATGAACCATTACTTCAAATGGAGACAACAAGTTCCTAAGTACTTTCTGTTCCACCCTATAGTGACTGATGGACACCAAGCTGACCAAATAGACTCCCTTCCACACACATAGAGATGGGAAAATAGAGGTAGTCATTAGGATGATTGTTCATATCTTGTGGATATAAAATTCTAAACATCCACAGACATGTGATGAGAACCTTCCTTATGTTCAACATAGCTAGAACATATCCCTCCACAGTTATATTGGCCATAGGCCTTTTCAGGTGTGATTAAGGTTCTAGCCATTGGCCCCCATTGATGTAGCTTTTCCCATTACAACTACACAGGAAGAGTCCTCCCATTCCTATATTGAGGCTAATCAGGCTTCAAAATTTATTGAACAAATCTAGCACATCCAACAACAAGTTCATGATATTTTTTAGAAAGCCAACTCCAAGTACAATTAGTGCCAGGATGTAATGATCCAAATTCTTAAATTATCATAAGAGAATAGAATCACAGACCATGTACATAATGTGAGAATGGAGAACAACTGCAATGTAGATAAGTTACACAATAACTCTGTAAAGAATAGGGGAACCCCCTCCAAATAACCAAATACATTCATACATCACAATTCACATGTCACAGTAATGAATACATGATCTCTATATATACATATTCAAAACTTTCACATGAGGCCCCTTTCATTATTAGGGATCCCTTATTATATATATATATATATATATATTTACAGATTTCATGTACATTTAGGCCCACCTATTCCACTAATTCAAAATGGTTCCACATTTTGACAATTTTTCTATAGTTTCTCAGTTCCCAAACTTCCCGAGCCAATTTTAGGCCCAAACAACATCTTTTTGGCATGTAATCACCTAGAAAGTAGTTGAAGGAAGATGTTATTCCATTCAAAATGTGTACTTCTTAGCTAKACCTTTCTCACAGGCTATCGATCACCCTAAAAGGAGATCATATTCAAAATTTACGCCCCTGAGAAGTTGACACATCAACTAACCACATGAGGGCCCATAAACCTTTTGGTGTTTCATATTCTCAGGTTAGGGTTTTGGATGCTTAGAGTTTTTTTATTGATTATTTATGTTAAAATTCCATTTTTACCTCTGTGTAATCACCTTCTTGTGGATGTGCATAGCCGAAATAGCTCTCTCTTTAGAGATAATCTACCACCATTCTAGCTAGCTTGTGTGCTTAGCATTTTAGAATCTTTTGTATTCCAAACAGTCATTAATAGAATCTGAGTTTAATTGTATTGTTTTGTTTATTGTAATATATTTTTTTGTTTCCTTGTCATATATTTTCCTTCATGTCATTCTCAATATAATTTGTATCGTGCATCAMCTCTTAAATGGCTACATTCTTTAAATCTTAAGAGCACGTGAAATTTGAGTGACATCAATGATGACATTAGTAGGGTCCTACAGACAAATGACATGATACTATTGGTCCAAGTATTTTTTGTGTGCCACCTATTTCAATCCACCTATCCTTGAGCTTAGATGACTCCTCAACACCTTTAATATGATTGGGGTAGTTCCCATGTCTATATGGAAAATTTTCATTGGGCCATGTGGGTTCCCAGGTGGCATAACTATGTAATTCCTGCAATTTTCCCAAAATACACCTCATGTGCCAAGTTAGCACCACTAAGCACCATGTCATTTCCAAGTAGGAAGGACACTCGAGCACATGATGGTGGTTTTTCCCCAAAACCATAAATGGGTTTTCATGGCAAGATAGGCATTTTTCTAGGCCCTTCATGCAATCTGAAGCCAATAAAAAATCACCTCATGGAGAGGGAAAATTAACCTATCGCATTGTGAAGGGTGATTAATTGATGTACATGTCCATGGTGAGAAATGCATCATGGACCATTGATCAACAAGGTTGTGATGTGTCACGATGTGGGTAATTGATCAACATATTTACAGAGTCACGACCCCTTTTAATCTCTTTATCCCAAAATTGGTTTAATACATCTTGACACTCTCGTAAACTCTCTTTAACTCTCTAATAGAGTCCTTTTACTCTTGATAATATCCTTTCACCCATTTTTAATAACCAATTTTCTTTTTAAGGCTTCCTCTATCAAATATTTAACCTCTAGGATTAGTTCCTTTACATAAAAAGCTTGAGGTTTAGCCCCCTTTCCATACAAATATTAGGAATTAATCCCTTAGCCAACAATTTGGCTCACATCCCATTCAAAATTTGGCATTGTACTTGATGGACAACTAGTTTGGAGAGTTGGTTTTCATTGATGTCAACCCTTGGAGATTGATGTAAATGCTTGGAGAATTCTGGAAGCCCTATATATATGGTTGATATTGAGGGTGAGTTAGTTGGTATTGATGGAGTGGTTGTGTTTTCATATGTGATGGGTGCATTTGATGAAGTCTACATGAATCCCATAGGTGTGGTTACGGTACACAAAGTTGGTTGAGGGATATGGACATAAAGGACAATGTAAGTGCAGGTAAGACACTCATAGATGGATATTGTTAGTTGTGTTGTTTCCGGTGATAGGTGGTATGACACGTAGTTCCTCACGATTAGGGAGATATGGCCTTGTGAAGTTAGAAGCCCCAAACAATGGTCAAGAATCCCCTAAGTAGTTAAAAGTCAATTAATGAATGGGTAAAGTGGTTATCACAATAAATTACTATAATCCCTAATATTAAGGAAAGAGGTTATTGTGAAAAAGTATAAATACACATCATGAGACATTCATTTGATACAAACACTTACATTGAATATCTATCTTCTAAATTTTACGGTCTAATATTTTGGTATATTGGAGAATTTGTCGATAAGTCTTAGGCAACAGAGAAAGTGTGAGGAAAGAGAAATAAAATTGGAGTTGTAGAGTGTTAGGGTTTCTGTGTAACCCTATTTTAGCGGGCCCTCGTGGATCATCCTGAGGGTGTCATGTGAGGCACCACCCCGAGTTGCCTAAGTGATGTCACGCAAGGCCCCGCACGACAAGGAGTCTTAGTCCCACGAGGCTAAGGAAAATTTGGGGAAATTTTGGTACCATGTTGCTAAAGGATGTAGAATAGTCACATGTCAGTGCTACAGTATGACATGTCATCTACAGGTCACAGGTATGCTTATGTGATTATATCTTATGCTTGGTGATGATATGGTACATTATTGAGAAGCATGTCTTGTTGATGCATGTTACATCTTGGTTATATTGGTATGGTACATTGAGTATTAGTACATGTTGGCATAGGGGTAGACCTAGGTTTCAACTCTGACAGCGCACCAACAAGCCCTAACTACTGGCCCTTTCGGAAACACTTGCGAAGAAGATGCATTCTCACCTGAAGTAGAAATAGGGGGTTGCAGGACACAGGTGTCTACAACCAGAGGAAATGCAAAGTGGATCCAGGACAAAAACTCACAACAATTGAGATATTATTTACCACTCTTAAGCTTACTTCACAAGTTATATCTCTAATATAACGCAACACTGCAATAACAGCATAACAAATAACAAATGCACAACATCAACCACAAAGAACAACAAGATATACATGGTTCACCCTCTCCCTAGGGCTACATCCACAGAACTGTGTTTCTTGATATATTATATGAAAACATACAGTTCTATCCGCGCACTTAGCTGCAGATCTCTTTCTCTCTTTCTCTTCCCTCCCTATGCACCTAGCTACAGAGTTGATATTCGCATCCAACTGAAGATCTTACAATACAGTCTTAATACGTCTCTCAATAGCAATCAAYAATTAACAATAATACGACATTAATCAATAATGAACCAACCCTCCTGAGTCTTCTACACCTCTATTTATACATTACATGACCACAATCTAGGTATCAAAACCCTAGATCCAAAACCCTAGGTCCACTTGACCTATGTTTTAAGGGCTTGGCCAACMTATCCTTCCTTCTTTTCCATGCGGTGCTCCAAAGCACTCATTGATGTCTTATTCAGCTTGTTAAGTTGTCCACGGTCCCTCTTCTTTACTTCTTTATCTTCCTTGATCTTCTCTTACAACGGCTAGCTTTTCCTTTACTTTGCTCCTTATTTTCTTCTCCTTTAGCCACTTTGACCTGTCCTTGTTTTATGTGTCTTCCACGCAGTTCATACTTCTCCTTTCTTCCTTATTCTTTGCTTCCTTACATGACCAAGGGACAACAGGGACCCAACACTCACATGTGACTCGTCCCAAGTCACTACAAGATTAAACCTTCTGTTTTACTTCGACTACAAACTATGTGGAGTTGTCTGTGATTTCTTCTCTATCCTTCCCTCTCTTATGCAGAATGTATTTTCTATGTCTGGTACCTAGTTTCAACTACACCTGGTACCTGGACCCTTCTTCCTTTGCTTTTACTGAGAGCTGCGGGGTAGCTGGTTGTCATAATACAATTTCAACTGACTCCCATTCATGAATCCATCCTTCCATTCTCCATTAAGGGTCTTCAACTACGCAATGCCTCCTTCTGTGACATAATCAACCTCAAATGGCCCTATCCAATGTGTCTTGAACTTCCCTAGATGATTCATCAATTTTTTGTCATATAACAATACCAAATCTCCTTGCTTAAATGCTTTCTTCTTGATATGTCTATCATGGTAATCCTTTTCTCATTCTTTTTGTACCTATTGATGAAATCTTGCAATGAACCTATCTTCCTCCAATTACATCAACTGCGCAAGCCTATCTTGAACAATGCCAGTGTCATCCGTACCTATAAATGCTGCAATTCGTAAATTAGGAACCAAGTATTCCATAGGTGCCACTGCTTC
>JASDQU010245262.1:30554-41810 GCA_032191745.1 Picea mariana | reverse complement strand
AGATATTGACACTTGTAGAAAATATTTGGGATTTGACAATACCCAGACCAGGATGGCCACAGGTTTGGTGCATTGGATGTTATACAGAAGGTCATCTAGCGAATGAGTGTCCGCGAATGAGGGGAATGGTACCTCCTTAGAATCTGATGGTATCCCCACCAGGACCCATGGGAGGAGTTGCGCAAATGTCGACGAACTCACCATTTCATAACCCCACCCCATATCATGCTTTCCTAGGAGGCCAAGAAACACTGACAATGGAGTATTGTGAGATCTACCGAATCCATGGGCATGGTCCAAGACAGTGCCCCATCATGCAAAAATATTTGACAGTACCAAACATAGTACACTGTGAGTTCTGTGCATCTACCACTCATACTACCAATCAATGTAGAGCGTTGGATGCACTCACAAACAGGTTAGACCGAACAACATTCAAGGTGAATGAAAACCCTCAGGGACCAGGAAGGGGTCGAGGAGGTGGAGCTGTAGGAGACTTCAGAGGAGGAAGAACTAAGGGAAGAGGACCAAGCAGATGTTATAACTATGATGAGAAAGGTCACTTGGCTAGATATTGTCCTCATCCAAGGCGTCCATGCTACTCTCATTATAGAACCAATGGACATGCAACTGAAGACTGCCCATAGTTAATCGCATTGTGGGAATATAGAGTATGACAAAGAGGAACTAACCTTATCAATTCAGATATCAAGAGGATTTCTAAGGGAAAATTTCCGAACATTAATATCGTTACTCGAGGAGGAGAAAAGACAGGAGTTGATGTTGATACTCTACCTCAGATCCAGAAAGTAGCACCTTAAGAGGACATGTATGACCCTCTAAAACAAAAGCTATTCTTCAAAAATGTCATAGAAATATTTCATAATATGCCTATCCTGGAGATGCAAGAGAAACCCCCACATCCTATTGGTTATCATAAGATGGTGCAAGTTCCTGCCTCACCCCTATGCCCAAAACCCCTGTATCCGTGCTGAGACAATCAGAGCAACCTGAAACTGTAGTTGACCTTTGGTTTCAACTATTCTCTGACATTCTGGGGAATGATCAACTAACAAAAAAGTTGAGCAACGCGCTCTACCCAGTTTTAGGGAACAAAGAACCCCTAGAAGCAAGGATAAGGGCCAATATTCCTGAGAAAAGTACTCAGAGAGTGCAATGAAGAAAAGTACGAACCGACAAGGAATTTAGATTAATATCCTAGTTAGATGAATTTGAAATTAAGGATGTAATGTTGGACCTAGGGTCAGATGTGAACATTCTACCTAAAAAGACCTGGGAAGCCTTAGGAAAACTGAGACTGACATATTCCCCAATTCAGTTAAGAATGGAAAACCAATATTGTATCTTTCCCATAGGAAGACTAGAGAACACGAAAATAGACGTTGCAGGACTAAAAATAGTGGCTGAATTTGAAGTCATCGAGATCATGGGAGACAAGGACCCCTACCCTGCATTACTTGACATCGATTGGGCCTATGACAATTATGCAGTAATCGCATTGAAGAAAGACACCATGACTTTTAAGGTTGAGGGAATCAAGATAGTTCAACCTTTGGATCCATATGTATGACCCAGGTATACAGAACCAACAGACGATAATATGGAGGGAGAAGACTTAAACCAATTGTACACTATAACAGCTGGGACAAGAAACTATTATATAAACCCTACTACTGATGGATCAATAAGTTGAAGAAGTATACAGTCAGCAGACAAAGATTCATAATTGGCTTTTGACAGTTGGCAACAAGGCTTGTACGAACGATTCCCAAGAAGATGTGCAACTATCAAAACGACCAGATGGGTTGGGACCGAAGTTAGAGAACACCTGGTATACGATGGCACCTCAGATATAAACAATTTTTTGCAGAACATGGAAGAAAATGTAAGAGAAGATCAAAGAGTATCAGTACTAAATATAGCTTTTTAGAACACCCCTGCTAGATGGTGGGCCAATCATAACGTCGTTCTCAGAACTTGGGACGAGGTGAAGCAAGCTATCAAGTACAGGTTCTGGGATGAGGAGTAGCTAGAATCTAGGATGCAGACATATCTCTAAGTTGTGCAACTTTTCAGCAAAGAATCAGACCCTAGAATACACATTGAATAGTGCATGACACAGTGGCAAGCTGTGCGAATCCCCTCTCACTTATGGTTTCTGGTATTTCCCCACTCTCTAAGTCCAATCCTGAAAACTTGGTTTACACATGAAGAAACCAGAAAACATACCAGCGACTAGAAAACAATGGAAGCTCAATTTTGCAAGGACTTATCAGTCACAAGTAAGTACCCTGAGCTTGAATTAGCCCTGCAAAATATTAAAGAACTAATTTTTACAACCAATAGTAATAAGACATCAAACTTAGTAGTATGTCCCAAGCATAACCAAGAACTTCAGACTAAACTCCACTTTCCTTTAACTAAGAAACCCATAGAATGTTATCACATTAGTAGATATTCATAAAGCCTAGATGACTTAGAAGAACTGAGAAACCTAGACGTCAAAGAGATAGAGGGAAGCAAAGAAATTCAAAACACCATACCCAGCCAGATTAATAGTTCCTACAATAACCCATTAAAATTGCGTAAAATCAACATAGGGACTATAGAGCAACCCAAGATAGCCATTGTGGGAGATTACTAGGATGAGAAAACCAGTCAGGAAATATAGATTTTACTGCGGGAATATGAGGATTTGCTCCCAAAGAAGTTTTTCGAGTTAAAGGGGATCAAAGGAGTCATGGGAGAAATGAAGATTGAATTAAAACCAGGAGCCAAGCTTGTTATACATAGACCATATCATCTTAACCCAAGAGTAAACAAAAAGGTTAAGAAGGATATAGACAAGATGTTGGCAGCCAAACTCATTTTTGCAGTAGAAGAAGTAGAGTGGGTTAGCCCGATAGTCATTCAAAGCAAGAAAGACATAGAGGATATTAGAGTCTGTGTAGACTATAGAAGTCTCAAATATGCCTGTGTGCACAACCCTTTCCCAACACCCTATATAGATGAGGTGCTAGAATAGGTTGCGGGGAAGGAAACATACTCATTCAAAGATGGATTTTCAGGATACCATCAAGTGAGGATTGCTGAAGAGGACAAAAGAAATACCACTTTCATTACAAAATGGGGATCTTTTGCATACAACGTCATGCCATTTGGCTTAAAGAACGCCCCTACAGTTTTCTCCAGGATTGTAATAGCAGCCTTTACAGAGTTCATTCAAAATTTTATAGAAGTCTATATGGATGATTGGACAATATATAGCCTACTCAAGGAACATGTAGCACTTCTAAGGCTAATGTTTGACAGATGCAGAGAATTGAAAATCTCATTGAATCTTAGGAAGTGTATCTTCTTTGTACCACATGGAAATTTTTTGGGCCATATAGTCTGCCGAGAAGGAGTATTGGTAGACCTAGCCAAAGTTGTGGTCATTGTGAATATGACACCGCCTATGAGTGCTAAACAATTGCACTCCATGCTAGGACACACAAGTTACTATTGTAGATTCATTCGAAGATATGCCAGCATTACTGCACCTATGGAAAACCTCCTGAAAAAGGCTGAAACATTCCAATGGACTCCCGAATGTGATAAAGAATTTGAGACACTTAAGGAGAAACTCATTACAACATCGATTCTGATATTCTCAAACTGGGGGAAGGAATTTCATGTCCATTTAGATGCTTCAGGAATTGCCTTAGGAGCTATCTTAATGCAACCTAGAGATGGAGCTATGGATCACCCTATCTATTTTGAGAGTCAGAAGTGGTCACAAGCATAACAAAACTACACAACGACAGAAAGGGAAGGCTTAACAATGATTTATGCTTTACAGAAATTTAGACATTATCTCCTAGGGTCTCATTTCAAATTCTTTACTAATCATTTCACATTGAAATACCTAGTTAACAAACCTATGTTGGAAGGGAGAATTTGTAGATGGTTGTTGTTATTTCAAGAATTTTCCTTTGAAAGCATCATCAAGTTGGGAAGATGCAACGTCAGACCCGACCATCTATCCAGGCTATAGTTAGGGGAAATTGGCGGAGCAGTGCATGACCAGCTCCCAGATGCATACTTGTTCAAGATTGAGGCCATATTGGAATACCTGAAGGACATAGCAGTCTTTCTAAGCATAGGGGCCTGTCCGAAAACATATTCCGCAACCCAGAGCTGTCACATGGTCGTTAGAGCAACATATTACCAGTTGATCATCGGATAATTATATAAAATAGGTCTAGATAGCATCCTCAGATGATGTGTCTTGGATCATGAAAGGAAGGATATACTCTGGGAATGCTATAGATGAGTTGCAGGAGGCCACGTAGGAGGAAAGACCACTGTACAAAAAGTTCTATAGGAAGGACTTTGGTGGGAAACACTCTTTAAGGATGAAAAATTATATGCTATATCGTGTGATGTTTTTCAATAGGTGGGCAAGCTGTCACGCCGAGATGAACTACCACTACAACCAGTTAGAGATCTACAAGCATTTGACAAATGGGAAGTTGATTTCATTGGACCAATCAATCCCATAGCCAAACATTCAAAGGCTAGGTACATAATTACCACGACTGACTACCTTATCCATTGGTAGAAGCAACAGTTGTACAGGAAATCTCAATGGATACAACTGCCAGGTTCATTTTAGAGAATATCATTACTCGGTTCGGATGTCCCAGGAGCCTCACCAGTGATCAGGGAGCCCATTTCATTAGCAACACTATAGCAACACTTATAGCAGAATTTTTGATCCAGCATCACAAGAGAAGTCCTTACCACCCACGGGCCAATGGAACAGTTGAATCCTTCAACAAGATTCTGGAAAGAGGACTAACAAAGGTTTGTTGTGCAAATCAGGAGGACTAGGATGATAGAGTTCCAGTTGTACTATGGGCTTACAGAAAAACCATAAAGAAACTCCACAGGTACACACCATTCCAGCTAGTTTATGGGAGAGAGGAAGTGGTGCCTGCAGAGTTCATCACTCCAAGTCTATATATTGGACAAGTCACATGCATGTCAAAAGAGTAATCAATGGCGCAGAGAATTACGGAGCTACAACAACTTGAGGAAACTATATTTCTAGAATACTTCCATCAATTGGTTCAAAAGGAAAGACAAAAATCTTGGCAAGAAAGACATATTAAGACCAAGGTATTCACACAAGGACACAAGGTGTTACTCTATGATAGCTGATACTAGAAGAATCATGGCAAGTTGTGTATTCACTGGTTGGGACCCTTCATGATTGTGGAGATATGACCCTCAAGAGCAGTCAGACTCATGCAACTGGATGGTGTGCTGTGACAAGGATGGGTGAATGGTCCTTGCCTGAAGCCCTACCTGTCTCAAAACTGAGAGAGAAGGATAGTGTCTCTAATCTGAAGGAGCTTGTACAATCGTTATATTTGAGTTTCTTTTTCTTTCTGAAATTTTGTAAATTCAGTTAATACAGTCCATGTGCACAGTGTTGCTCCATAACACATAGTTCATTTCGTTTTGTTTAAGTTTTGATTGATATAGAACTGAAGACTTAGCAGTGCAGGATATGAAGCATAAGAGAGTTCATTAATGACAGTCATTAAGATGGCAGCGATAACCTTTGTGGTCGTAGGGGCCATGAATCCAAATACAATCCGAGTCCATGGGCCACACGAACCCACTCTAGTCACAACCTTTATTTCCATTCTGATACCCCTTCTGACGCCCATTAAGCCATAAAGTCGTGTTATGCCAAGATTCCATCAAAGTTCACGCTGGGACACCCACTTGTCAAATAGAAAGGTATAAAATTGGCCACGTCCCTATTACACTCAAATAAGTAAATACCAGGATTTTCCAACATGATTTACCTTAATTAAATCGTCTCGTTGGACAACTCAAACCCATTTATGTCCATATGTTCATGATGAGTAACACTTACTACTAAAACGTGTTTGTTAATCCAAGTATAAGGCTCTCAGAACTCAGTCTAGAATGTATCGTTTCAAAAAGAGCATAGCCATTTTTGAACTTAGCAGTGCGAACCAGTTGGTACCATTGTAAAAGATGCAGACATAACCCTAGTTTATACCTACCACACAAGTGTGAATGTCGAGATCCATAGCAATCTGAAGTGCCATATCTAAAGAAGTGGTCCCAGATGAGCCTTGTGACCCCCGGGTCGAGATCGTGGGCAATATCAAAGGGAAGGTGGAGCACGTTAAGCTCCTCGACCTTGACCTCACAGATCCAGGCTTGTTCCCACAAATGCACACAAATGTCTTTTGGGAGATGGATTTGGATGGAATTGGAGGAACACAATTTGTGCCAAAATAAGACTTCATCAATTTATTTAACTTGACCATCATGAACCTAAGAGACCTACCAGTCTTTGGTACCACAGGTAAGATTGTGCACTGCACGAAATTTCTGATAAGCAGGGTGCATGACAGAAGTCTATGGTTGGATAAGTGGTATCCAATCCATGATGAAGACATCCAGTATCTTACTAGACTATCCTCCCAAGGAGAGGATCTATCGAAAGGATTCCATGGTCCTGGTAAGCACGGGAAAAATAAAGGCGAGCTTAGCCTATACGAGAAATTCATCACAAAGAGGGGAGGACGCACAATAGTAATCGAACCAATACTGCCCGAGATAGTCTGGATTGGATGCTACATCATAGCCAGGAAGGTTATGAGATCTTACTATAAAGGGGAATGCACTCTAGATGTACTCTTAGTCGCTGACTTTTACACCAATGGAACAGTGTTCAATTGGTGTAGTTACCTATTGGAGGAACTACTAGTAGCTTGCGAGGAAGCACAGGAGAAGGGAGGAACCTTCACCTATGGATACCTACTTGTGGCATTCACAATGTTCAAATGGAATCCACCTATGGGAAGACAACTGACAATACCATACAAGGGGCGCATGGCGAAGATGTTCGAGCCATGGCATTCCAGACCAGACATGGAGAATATAGCATTCAACATCGCAGCATTTGCCAAATGGTAGAATGGTCTAATAGATGCAACACACAGGCTGCACATCTCACAGGATCTCCTCAACTGTAATACGAGGAATATATCCTTCATAATTTACTGGCACAATACATTCATCTTGCTGAGACATGTCATCCGGGAACATTTCCACACAAGGATGCTACCGGTCTATCTAGACAAAGAAGCCTTTGACAAAGAAGTCATGTCATGGCTAGGAGTCAAGCATGGCCCGCGTAAGTCAAGGATTCGTTATGTTTTTTCTACGAAGATATTGAAGAAAAAAGGAAAGGAAGTAGGAGAAGGACCGAGCTCAAGCCCAAAGCCAAAGATGCCAGACACTCTGGTACAAACAGACTCAGAGAAGGAAGAGGAGATACAACAATTAGAGTGAAGGAAAATACCGACCATTCGTCTGCTACCAACTGATGTTGTGTTATTAGGTGTGAATGTTAACCAGATATTCAGCTCTATGTTTAGTACCGAACCATTGGTGAAGAATCCTAGAACCAGGGTATCACCGAACAAACCTCTGAATCCACAACCCTTTGCATCAGTCACTCCCTACACCCACATAGCGATCAAAGCCACCACTATCATTGATATTCAAGATGACCCAGAGCCTAAGAAATTTCCATCCACGTTCATCACTGAGAAACCACCATTCCAATCACCAAACCTCACCACCGCCAGTCCACATCAGACCAAAACCCCAGAGCCGATGCAGCTCGATCAGCCAAATATAGTGAAGCGACAAATCCCACAAATAACGAGCGAATCACCCAAGACAAGATCATAATTTTCTGGTCCCGACCAAAAAGCCTCAAAGCTGAGAAGATGTTGAAAAATCTGAATACAAACACCTAGGAACAACAGCCTGAGTCTTCATCACAAGAAAAATACACCCAAGCTAGGGAGGATCTGGAAGCTGACAACAACCAGCAAATCAGCTCACTAGCCAAGGTTGAGAGTGCCCAAGAAATCACGGCACATGAAGCAGAAGCACTGGAAGATCCAGAGATACCAGATGCTCACAATGAACTAGAATCAAAAACTGGGTAGGATACAATATCCATGTGAGCACAAATGGAGCGGGTTCTCCATAACCCTTAGCAATGCACAGAATTGATGCAACTCTGCATTGCCAGAACAAAGGTTATGACTCTTTTTCCCACAGAGTTAAGGTTGAGGATCGCACCAGTGCCACCAAAGGAGAAGGAGGTAGAAACCCACTCAGATCATTCAACGGCCAGTGGACTTCCACTGCAGAGACGAGTACCCACAGACGCAACTCCTTCATCCACCGACCTGGTACAGTGGCTAGTGGCGCAATTATTTGGACTAATCAGAGCATCAATGAACCAATTAGAGAAAAGTGTCTAGGAGTCGGAGAGATCCGTCGAGGTTGCAAGGAAGGAAGAGTTCATCGCACAAACATGCAGAATGCAGGAAGCACATGAAAAAATCCAAGTCTAGGGAAAACTGGAAAAAGTGCAGGAAAAACTTGTTGAAGCCTGGTCGGCGATTAAGAAGATTGCACCCGACCTACCCGAAGCTAGTGAGGTAGGCGAGCCAGAGAAACAGATCGAGCTACTACAAGAAGCATGGAAACAACATGCTACTTGCAATGAGAAACTGTAAGAAAAGCTACAACAGGTCCAGCAGGAAGCAGAGCAATAGCCTCAGCAGCTGTAGGAACAGATGCAGAAGATAATATTGCAAGGTAACGATGCCCGAGCATCACTGCACAAGCACACAACAGAATGCACCAAAATCTTCATTGAATTCAGCGATTGGATGGGCATCATCGCTCGATAAAACCAAGTCTTGGAGGAGGTGAGCAAAAAGATCTAGGTGTTGAATGAAGAAGTTGTGTCCATAATGGACCCCATGGAGAAACAACAGAAGTTATACCAAATTCAACAAGATGACAATGAACTGAATACACTCTATGAGGCACAATCCATAGCCAAGAAAGAGATGCGTGACTTTTGACCTGTAATTCAGACAGCCTACACGAAAATTCATCAAGTAGATGCAACAGCATATTCTGAGTGGAACTCGTTAGTTGCGGACAAGCCAAAGGAGTATAGCAAAGAGACGACCCAATAGTTTCTTGCAGAGGCATCACTCCTCGCTCGGAAATGGAAAGACAAAGTTGCAAGCTTTCAAGGACTAAAGAACTGAGCCTTAGAGTTGGTACCAGAGTTGGGCCCTTCATTTGAGGAGGTAAAGGAAGAAAAACCACAAACAGAAGAGCATGTTGGGCCTCAGAAATTTCACATTTATATTCTCTTTCTCCTTCACTATTCCTTACATTTCATTGTCCCATTAACCTTCCATCATACCATTTCCATAATGATACTTGGGTTTCTCCTTATTATTTTCCATTGTATTCATTTTAGTATTATAAGTGAATTTGTGATTAAATATTATAAAAATAACATATTTTCATTATATATCAAGGTTGGATGAGTTTGATGATGTGTGCAGGCATATGTGAAGATTTTAACAAAGTCAAATATTACCACCTAGCCTCAAATTCGAATTTAATCTTCAATCTTTGAAGATTTGAAGAATATTTGGGACAATCATTCAAGCATATTCAAAGGAGAAGATCATGGAAGATTTGGATGGCATATCTTATCTAAGATATGTGAGAGATGTGTGGAGGATTTGAAGGGATCATATCTTCTAATAATAGGAAAGTAGTTGAGAATGGTTGAGAGAATAGTGGATCTGTAATTATGACACTCTTCAAGACTCTCATGTATATAAGAGAGTGTTCTCTCTTCATGAGGAGGATCATGTTATTCATAGGAGATTAGCTTGGAGAGTTAGAGATCATGTAATTCATAATTTAGTCTTGTAATGAGGAGAAGGGGATTCTTAGCTTTGTTATTCTTTCATTCTTTGTCATTTGACTCTTGTAATATAATTTGAGATTGATGTATTGTGTGAGCTCACATATGTATTTTTCCATTCAAATCTTCACATGTTGTATTGTTTTCCTAGATTAATTTACTGCTTTCATAGTTAGTCTTTGAATGCTTTCCTAGAATAATTTCATTTCAGCAATTTAGATTAGATTCCTTCTACTTTAGTCCTGCATATACAGTGTGTGTGCTTCGTAAGCCTACGAACCTCGGATTGACAAATTAAATAGTTGGGCAAGTACTACAACGGAATTAAATGACAATATTTCCACCTAACATTTTGGCATCGTTGCCGGGGAAGCACGATGGATTGAAGTTTAGTTTGATTTTCTTGCTAGCGTAACTAGAGTGTGAATTTCAATTTTAGCAAGTGTGCTTGATTTTTGCAACTGTGAAGAGGTTTTCATGTGTTTCAGCAAGTATGATTTTCAATTTTTTTTATTTTGATTTGGGTGCTGTAAGAACCCCTTTTGCAATATGATTTAACCATGAGTGTCATCTTGGAACAATTTGCTCAGATCCTGGCGAAAACTGGGATTTCTTCTTCTCGGGAAGAGGAGATCTTGATAGCAGCCCGGAGCTTAAATACTCCTCCAGAAACAAACGTGAAATCAACATCTGAGGAACTTGAGGAGGACAATGAGGAGTTGTAGCAAGATCTGAGCGAGGAAAAACATGCCTATGAAAGAATTATCGAGAAATGGTTCCAGGTAAGTACTCGATTAGCTCCATTTTTTTTTATTTTTATTTAGAAATTTTGCAGTCACGACAACTAGATTCATTCACTCTTGAACTTTTCTTTTATTCATTTGAAAAATTACCATTGAACATATTGTTGTTACTATTGCGTGCTTGGCTCCACTGGAAATTTTCCTACACGTAACTAATTTCTAATTCCATTTAGCATAGAGTAGGTAGGTTTTAATTTTCAATTATTGTCTTACCTAAAATAAGTATGCTCTCTTTTGTGCTTCGTGCGATCGCGAGGATCAGAAAATAGGAATGGTTTTGATTTCAAGAATGAATGTCTTTGCGTCCATCCTTTGACCTGCAAATAAACACAGTAAAAATAAATAAATAAACTTTGTAGACGAATAAAACACAGTGAAAAGTTTCGTTGTCACAGCATGTTGATACAAAAAAAATTGTACATGTTGTTTCAACATGCTGGTACAACAACATTTTACATATTGTTACAGCATGCTAAAACAATAAAAAATTTCTATGCTGAAACAATGAAATTTTTACATGTTGAGAGAGTCGTTGTTACAGCGAAATTTTACATGCTGTTACAACAAGCTGTTACA
>JASDQU010245262.1:15335-28945 GCA_032191745.1 Picea mariana | reverse complement strand
TTGTAAGCCTATGAACCTCAGATTGACAAATTAAATAGTTGGGCAAGTACTACAACGAAATTAAATGACAATATTTCCGCCTAATAGAGCCCAAAGAAGAAGAAAAGACAGACAAAGGAAAATAGCAGATGCTCCTGGAGAATGTGAAAGAACCAAGCGCTTGAATCAAGGGCGAGTCAAGGATTGTGGTCAGAGCGTGTTGGGCCCTTCATTTTTGGGATAAGGAATTGTGAAAGTTTTGATAAGAATGAGTTGTGCAAACTTTGTCAGAGTCCCGGAGAAAGAGCAACAAAAATTAGTTGAGAAAGTCAACGCAATGCCAGCTAATCAACAAATGGTTGCAACAGAACAAGAAACTGTGCAAGCCAAGAAGGAAGACATAACCTAGTTATATATAGGGATGAACATAAGTGTAAAAGGGTTGGGTTGGTCAGAGTTGGTCAGGTTGGGATTAGGTGTTGATGATTGTTGTAAGTCGAGGGAAGTCAAGTCTTGAGTCTGTAATGAATTGGATCTATCAGTTGGAGAATTAGAGCTCTGCGACATGAGTCCAGAGCCAAGAGTCTGTACAGTTCCCTACTATGTAATTATGAGTTTGTAATAAGAGAAAGACCCTAAAGATAATATTAAGAAGGACCTAATTTTTAAATATGTTGTGTCTTTGTATGTTTACTTATGAATTAGAGTGTTTCCTTATGGCTTATGAGTTCTATTTGATGGTTCTACATTTAAATGCTTGCCCGCAACGTAAGTAAGTTTGATTCGTGCACATACATGTTTCATATCTATTCATGTCTCTTACACAATATCAAGAATGAGTCTTGAAGTCTCTATGGATCCTCTTAAATATTTTCCCTACCCTTCCCTATCTATCTGTCTCAGTAGTGCTTCAAGTGAGACTTCTTCTCTTCAAATAGGTTCAGTGAATTTCTACTTGATCTATTTCATCTATGTAATGCATTGTGACTCCGAATTAGGTTTCTTGAATTCTTCACTCAATATAATATTAATGTCATTCAACAGTTTAGGTTGTCCAGGTCCTGAAGAAAACTTCATATACAAGTTCAGAGCGCGATCCCTTGAGGTAATACTAAACTGAGTTCTCTTAACATCTTTGTCAGTGACTTGCTTGATGCTCCATACATCTTCTCATAAGAACCAGTGTTGGTAAGGATCTTCATATCCATCTCCTCTAAATATAGGTAACCTCATTTCATCTTCCATAGATATTCCTTGGTTTCTCGATTGAGTATGTGTTAAACTGCTTGTAACAGTACTCTGATGGCTCTGACTACTCTGGTTACTCTGGTTACTTAGTGTTTCTAAAACAATAGGAAGAGTAATAGTACTTACTTCAATAGTAGGCGTAGTTCCTAAAGTCTCTATCTCTCCTTGACGAAGTTTTTTAGTATGTACTTCCTCTGTTCCTGTAGAGTCTGAGTACTCTTCATCTGTTAGATATGCTTCTTCTCCACTGTAGAATCCCTCGTCTCCATAGTTTTTCTTAAATAGGTTCGAAAGAGGAACCTCGCTGAATGGTCTCCCACTGCATGTGAGTCCAGCCTCTGTGTCACTATCGCTATCTGAATTCTTGAACATTAGCTTCATTGTATCTTCAGGATATTCTTCTCATGCAATAGCATCTTAATCCTCAGCTTTAAAAAGTGTAGGAACTTTCCTCTAGGTCCCTTAAAGAAGTACCTATTTGCTTGACTATACGATTTGACTCTGTCAATAGAAAACTCAGTAATGTACCCTCCAATAGCGCTATCAAACCAGATATTCACTGCTCTAGACACAAAATTATCAACTCTCTTGACATTCTTGATCAACGTTGTTGTCCAAACCACAGATGATCTAGATCTGATCTCAAACTGGGTATCTGCTAGTCTGGAAAACCACTCGTATAACTTATTATAAACTCCTCCAAAGAAAATATTGTGTATGTCGATAAAGATGTACCTCCCCAACCAGTCTTCTGTACTAATGCTAGGGTTCTTGTTGTGGGCTTCGGTGAAGTCCTTTTCGTGTTTCTCTATCCACTTCCAATTTTTTTTCTTTGATGAAAACCACCTTGACATTCCCTTAAGCAGATCTTAGTCCTGGGAACAAAACCATTTGTTGGCACAGGGGCAGACCCAGGGTTCAACTCTAAGAGCACACCAACAAGTACTGGCCCTTTCAACAACACTTGTGAAGCAGATGCAGTCTCACCCGAAGTAGCAATAGGGGGTTGCAGGACACAAGTGTCTACAACCAGAGAAAATGCAAAGTGGATCTAGGATGACAACACATAGAAATCGAGATATTATTTACCACTCTTAAGCTTACTTCTCAAGTTGTATCTATGATCTAACACAACACTGCAATAACAGCATAATAGATAAAAAATGCACAACATCAACCACAAAGAACAACAAGATATACGTGGTTCACCCTCTCCCTGGGGCTATGTCCATAGAACTTTGTTTCTTGATATACTATATGAAAACATATAGTTCTATCTGCGCACTTAGCTGCATATCTCTTTCTCTCTTTCTCTTCCCTCCCTACACACCCAGCTACAGGGTTGATCTTCGCACCTAGCTGAATATATTACAATACAGTCTCAATATTTCTCCCAATAGAAATAAACAATTAACAACAATCCAGCATTAATCAATAATGAACCAACCCTCCCAACTCTTCTAAACCTTTACTTATACATTACATGACTACAGTCTAGGTATCAAAACCCTAGATCCAAACCCTAGGTCCACTTGACCTGTGTTTTAAGGGCTTCGCCAGCCTTCCCTTCCTTCTTTTCTACACGGTGCTCCAAAGCACTCATTGATGTCTTTTTCCTCTTTTTGAGCTGTCCACGATCCCTCTTCTTTACTTCTTTATCTTCCTTGATATTCTTTTCCAATAGATAGATTTTCCTTTACTTCGCTTCTTTTCTGATCCTTTAACCACTTCGACCCATCCTTGGTTTATGTGCCTTTCGTGCATTCCGCGTAGTTCGTACTTCTCCTTTCTTCCTTAGTCTTCACTTTCTTACATGACCAAGGGACAATAGTACATATTGGTTGTATTGGTATCTTGGTATATGGTTTGGTTACATGGTGATGATGTTATATGCTTGAGGCTCATTCTTGGTATAGTCTTGATGCATTGGCACATGGTGTATGGTTGTCATTGATATTGATACATTATTGAGGAATACACTTGGTATATGGAAGCACATGTATGAGATACATCTCTTCGTGATGTTGGTATTTGGTTGAGGTACACCATTGATAGTACTTGCTTGATATATCCTATATTACATGGCGTATGGAATGGTATATGGTCGAGATATATTTTTGGTACATGGTATGGTACAGGTGTTGATGTATATTGTTGATGTGCATGGTTGATACATGGTATGGTACAAGATTGATACTTGGTATGGTGTTGATGTACATGGTTGATGGTTGAGGCATATGCTGCATGATATGGCGCATGGTTGATGCACAGTTTGGTAGAGATGTTGATGCATGGTTGATGCGCAGTTTGATATAGTTATGGTGCATGGTTGATGCATGGTTTGGTACAGGTGTTGGTGCATGGTTGATGCATGGTTTGGTACAAGTGTTGGTGGATGGTTGATGCACTTGTTATGGTACAGGTTGATGGTTTGGTACATGCTTGGTAGAGGCATGCATTGGTGATGTTGGACATATAGTTGAGAGGTGTCCTTGGTATATGATCCATGTAAGAGGATATGGTTGAGCATTGGTGACAATGATAGGTTGGACAGGTTGATGTGACAGGTTGAAAGTAACAGGTTGACAGTGATAGGTTGGATATAATGACAGTGGTAGTGACAGTGGTAATGATTATGGTAGTGATCGTTGGTCTACATTTATGTTTCAGGGCAGCAGGACAGGGCAAGGAAAGGGGTTCATAGCCTCCTTATGGTTGGTTCCAGAGAACATAGGGATTTGGAGATTCCTTCAGGTTGGAGCCTAAGAATCATGGGGTTGTATCCTCCTTCCAGTTGGATCTAGAGAATTCTTGGAGTTGTAGCTTCCTTCAGGTTGGATCCTGTAGATCAGGGGGGTGGTTCCTCCTTCCAGTTGGTGTTGGAGAATTGGGAAGTTGGTGCTTCCAATGAACATATTCTTTTGATATATAGGAAATAATTTTTTGGTTTTCTCTCATTTTGGTTTCCACTTATATTATGGTGTATTGTGTATTTCATATGATGTTATTGTTGTGATGTTGCTTATGTTTATATGGTCATAATATATTGATGATACATTGATGATATATTGTTGATAAAGTTGAATTTATATATTGTGGTTAAAAGTGGTAAAAGTACTCATACTGATTCAACCCCAACTATCATTATTCCAACAACTGGTATCAGATCACATTCTTCAAGAAAACAATTTAAACACTGGAAGGAAGATCATGGAGAGCAACAGTTTGTTCAGAAATGGAATACCACAGTTCGATGGTCAAAGTGGTCTGAAGTATGAGATGTGGAGCAATGTAATGAAATTGTTTTTACAGGCACAATGGTATGATGTTTGGTACTCATTTTTTACAGGATACACCATTTCAAAGAAGCCAAATATTGCAGCTAAGAAAGAATTGAAAAGGAACAACAAAATTGCAATGGATTTCATCATGGAAGGATTACTTGATTTGGTAAAATTCAAAGTGGGACAATGTTCATTATCCAAAGAATTTTGGGATAATATACGTAATTTCTACTCATAGGAATCCCATTCTACCACAAAGCCATATAATATTAAATAAAGTGCAGGAACAAACCAAGAAAAAATATGCTCATCGTGTCAGAAAAATTAAGAAGAAGAATATTGCAAAGAAGGCATAGTAGACCTTGAAGTAGAGTTAATCAATGCTTTAGACGAATTGAAAAAATAAAGGAACAATATCAAGTCTATTGAGGAAAAATTATTCAAGAAGAATTATCAAGAAAGTTTCGAAGAATCCCAATGTTTCATAGTGAAATTGAAAGCTCAGCTAGAAGAAGCTAGAAAGATTGAAGAAACATACAAAATTTTGATGGAAGAGAAGTAGTGTTTGGAAGTCGAAATAGAAACACTAAAAAAAGAAGCAATGGAAGATAAGAAATGTTTGGAAGTCAAAAGAAACGAAGTAGAGAAAAGAGAAAATATTTTGACAGATCATCTTAAGGAAATAACTGAAGACTTAAATAAGCTTGAAGCGGAATTCGGTCAAGAAGAGAGATGACTTGAAAAATAAATCATATCCTTGAAGAAGCAAAGATAACAGAAGAAGTCATGAAGATTCAGATGATGAAGAAAGAAGAAGAGGTTGAGAAGCTTGAAGAAGAAGTTGTCACATTGAGAGCCAAAATTTTCAAGCTCAACAAGAATGTTTAAGAGACAAAAACATCCACATCATTTGTAGAAAATTTTGAAGAGAAGCACTCCAAGTTTCCAAAAAATAATAATGAGGAAAAGAGTAAGAGTTATGTAGAATTACTCAAAGGAAGGAATCATGGTCATCTAGAATCAAAGAAAAATGATAGAGATACATCTTCAAGAAGACCCTCCACATTCCATCCACAAAGAAGCTTCAATCATGATCATGATCATCCAATGCAGTAATTCAGAAGGAATATACCACAAAGAATATCATTCACTCCTAGTTATGTAAATTTCTTTATGGTCATTGTTTTTATTGTACTAACTTTGTACATCAAGTTGCATATTGCAGGGCTTATGGAATATATGTTCAAGTAAGAAATGCTTATGTTTCCCCACATAACATTGAATGTTACAAATTCCACAATTATGGTCACATAGCTCATGATTATAGAAGCATGATTGATACTTATATGAAAAGGAATATTGATATCGGATACCGAGAAGTCATATTCTCAGGATTGGAAATAGTACAAGATCAAGAAAAATCTACACAGGAAAAGGAAGATGTCAGATACAGGAAGATTTAGTGAAGAAATGAAAAACAAGAAGAATAGGTGAATAAAGACCAAGTCCCAAAGATCACAAGATTTGCAGTAATGCGAGAAAGAAAACAAGAACAAGTGAATAAATAATAGGCCTAAGAGATTTTACTTTAAAGAATTGTAGTGCAAGATCAATCCATAGGAATAAAGGAAGAATTTAGAGTTAGAAAGGATGATGAGTCCACATATGAAGTGGAATATTACTCTGCATCATAGCATGTATTTTTCTAAGCCACCTGTCTTGAAGACTCCCAATAAATATGAATATTGAACAGGGGAGTCAGTGCAATAGCTAATAGAGAACATAGAACCACACTTTGAGCAGGTTGAGGTGTTTAAAAAGACAAATTCAGAGCATTTAGATAGAAGAAATATAGAATGACAAATTGATCAGTTAAGAAGTAGTGTTCCCACACAAGTATCCATTGGCAGCTACACATGCAAATTTTTTTGATTGTATTCCACGTATGTATTCAGGATGGGATATCTTCAGCACAGGTTTATCCAGACATGAAAAGGTTGATTTGCAGATAGAGAAGACCAGTAGACACGTGTGGTTCATTTTGAAGAAACAAGAATATGTGAGGATCAGTTGTAGTGATGAAGCCTTCATGATAGTGCAGTGATAGATGGGTTAGAATTGTGGAAAATTCAGTAGCAAAGGTATGGAAACTTTGTGACATATGGATAGATATGGATATTTAGCAGGTACAAAAAGCATGAGTCAAAGAATATGCATAGAATTTATGGACAACTTATGACATATGGAAATAGATGGCTACTTAGCAGGTACAAATAACATGGGTCAAAGAAGATACATAACAATGCATCTACAATTGGAATTAGTTGGAATTAGTTGGTCATAGAAAGGAAAGCAGTGAAAGGAACAACATAATAGGGAAAGATAAATAGTCAGCAGAAGATAAATGATCATAAGAAAATCATTCAACTGTATGGTCAATTGAACATAATGAGTGAATGATGAAATAAAGTAATGAATATTTTTTAATATATGTCAGATAGTTACAATAGGAAGCACCAATGGACAGTTAGCAAGAACTGTAAGAGAGGAAATGAAACACTTAAAAGTAGTCCTACATTGATCTACACAACGTCTTGCAAAGAATTTGAGGGAAGATAAATCATCAAGATATTCAGAAAGGAAGATTAAAGCATACAGATAGGGGGAGACATACCGATAGGGGGATTTATCCTTTTTCCCATGATGTCAAAGGGAGATAAAGAGAAAGATCAGAAGAGTCAAGTGCATGAATTCACAGAAGGTATACATTCAAAGGAAGTCACGAGAGAAGACGAAAATGAGGAGATAAACACGCAAAAGAAAAAAGGCATGGAAACAAGGAGAGAGAACATATGCATGAAGAAAGGGGGATCATCCCCAAGGCGAGACACTCTTTTCCATTGATGTTAAATGGGAAAAGTGAGAAACATTGATGAGGAGAAATGGTCATAGGGGGAGCATGAGTGTTGGGGCATCAGTGTTTCCATCCGTGTTGCCATCAATGTTGGTGTTTCCATCAATGCCAAACGGGGATATTGTTGGATACTTGGTTTGGATAGTTGGTTGTCATTGATGTCAACCCTTGGATATTTATATCAACCCTTGGAGAAGATATAGAAGCCCTATATATATGGTTGATATGGATGCTGAGTTATTTTTCATTGATGGAGTGGTTGATTTCAATATATGTGATGGGTTCATTTGAGAAAGTCTACATGAATCCATAGAGGTGTGGTTACGGTACCTAAATTTGGTTGATAAATATGGACATGAAGGACATTTTAAATGCAAGTAAGACACTCATAGATGGATAGTCCTCGTCGTTCCATTTCCAGTGACAGGTGGTATTCCACATAGTTCCTCACGGTTAGAGAGATATGTCCTTGTGAAGTTATAAGCCCCAAACAATGGTCAAGAAGACCCTAAGTAGTTACAAGTCAATTAATGAATGTGTAAAGTGGTTGTGACAAGAAAGTACTAGAATCCCTAAGATTAAGGAAATAGGTTAATATGAAAAAGTATAAATAAACATCATGAGACATTCATTTTATGCACACACTTACATTAAATATCTATCTTGTGAATGTTATGGTCTAATATTTTGGTCTATTGGAGAATCTGACGGAAAGTTTGAGGCAACATAGAAAGTGTGAGGAAAGAGAAACAATTTTGGAGCTACAAAGTGCTAGGATTTATGTGTAACCTTAATTTAGTCGGCCCTCACAGGTCATCTTGAGGGTGTCATGTGAGGCACCCTTGAAGGTTTCCTAAGTGATGTCATGTGAGGCCCCGCATGACATGGGGTATTAATCCCATGAGGCTAAGGAAAATTTGGGGAAAATGTTGGTACCAGGATGTTGAAGGTTGTGGAAGAGTTATAGGTCAGTGTTACAGTGCAACAGGTCAGCTACAGGTCATAGGTATGCTTATGTGATTGTATCTTATGCTTGGTGATTGTATGGTACATGCTTTAGAAGCATGTCTTGTTGATGAATGGTACATCTTGGTGATATTGGTATGGTACATTGAGTAGTAGTAAATCTTGGTTGTATTGGTATCTTGATATCTGGTTTGGTTACATGTTGATGATTCTATATACAGAGTCTCATTCTTGGTATAATCTTGATGCATTGGCACATCGTATATGGTTTTCATTGATATTGATACATTGTTGAGGAATACACTTGGTAAATGGAACACATGTATGAGATACATCTCTTGGTGATCTTAGTATTTGGTTGAGGTACACCATTGATAGTACTTGCTTGATATATCCTATGGTACATGGTGTATGGAATGGCGTATGGTTGAGATATATTGTTGGTACATGGTATGGTACAGGTGTTGATGTACATGGTTAATACATGGTATGGTACAAGATTGATACTTGGTATGGTGTTGATGTACATGGTTGATGGTTGAGGCATATGGTATGGGTTATGGTGCATGGTTGATCCATGATTTGGTACAGATGTTGGTGCATGGTTGATGCACATATTGGTATAATTATGGTGCAAGGTTGATGCACGGTTTGGTACAGGTGTTGGTCCATGGTTGTTGTGGTTTTTTACAGGTGTTGGTGCATGGTTGATGCATGGTTTCGTACAAATGTTGGTGCATGGTTGATGCACTTGTTATGGTACAGGTTGATTTTTTGGTACATTCTTGGTAGAGGCATGTGTTGGTGATGTTGGACATCTATTTTAAAGGTTTTATTGGTATATAATCCATGTGAGAGAATATGGTTGAGGATCAGTGACATTGATATGTTGGATATATTGACAGGTTGGACAGGTTGATAGTGAAAGGATAGATACAGTGACAGTGGTAGTGACAATGGCAGTGATTGTGTTAGTGACAATTGGTCTGCATTTGTATTTCAATGTGGCAAGACGGGGTAAGGAAAGGGGGTCTTAGACTCCTTATGGTTGGTGTCGAAGAAAACAAGGAGTTGGAGCTTTCTTCAGGTTGGAGCCTAAGAATTAGGGGGTTGTAGCCTCCTTCTGGTTGGAGCCAAATAATTAAAAGAGTTGTAGCTTCCTTCAGGTTGGAGACTGTAAATCAAAGGGTTGGTGCTGGATAATTAGGAAGTTGGTTCTTTCGATGAATGTATTCATTTGATATATAAGAAAGTATTTTGTGGTTTTCTCCCATTTGGATTTCCACGTAAATTATGGTGTACTTTGTATTTGATGTGATGTTATTGATGTTATGATTACTATGTTTATATTGATGATACATTGATGATATACTGATGATACATTGATGATATACTTTTGATAAAGTTGAAGTTCATATATTGTGGTTAAAAGTGGTAAAATTACTCATATTGATTCACCCCGCCCCCTCTATGTATTATAATAGTACTAACACGTTACTTTGTCTAAATAAGAAATGGGATTTATTTTATATTTTATTCCACCCACAATTCTTTAAGTAAATGGAGTTCCTACCCACTTGCTACAATAATTTCTCAATTCCCTAGTCATTGAAAGCTCTAGTGTAGTGAAATCCAATCATAGAAAATCATATCCATGCTCCTCATCCTCCCCATCACATCCATATGCATATGTCATTCTTGTAATTCGTATTTCTCTTTGTCATGTGCCACTAACACCCCATATAGGGAAGGTTGTGATGATACTTGATTTTACAAGCACGAGGTAATTAGCATGATAAATGAGTATCTTCCTATCATTGCATCATTCGAGACTCATAAGAGGTTGGAATAGAGATGCAATTTCTTGGTTAAACCATTAGTGATATTGGAGGAGGACACTCTAAAATATAACAATCCTATTAAAATCATTATCATAACTAAATTTATGGTGAGGGAGACTAAGAATAAGAGAGAAACAAATTATGGAAAAGATGTCATTAACCCCAAGTGAGAAGTGAAAAACTAAAATTTTATTGTTTTGAGCTCATGAAAGAAAATAAGTATTGCAAATATAAGAATAAATTCCCATGATATTCATAGTGAAATCGGAGACCTAAAATGCCTACGCAAAACAATCTCTAAAATATACAAAATAAATAAAGTATAAGATGAAAAACATTTTCTCTTATAACCACTAAGCTACACAAATAATAACTTTATTTTTCAATATGTATGCAATAAATCAAACCGTTGTTAACTAATAAAATAAAAAAACAAAGTCACAATTTTTATTTATAAGTTATTTAATTATAAAAAAGTATAGTACATCAAAATAATTAATTTAATTATGTGACTTCATAGATCAAAATTGACATCATAATCATCATTATCATCACCATTTTTTATGAATTTGAATTTTATATTTATTTGTAATATTAATAAATATTTGTATACACACGTCTTCACTTAGTTAGTTTTGATAAAGTCAAATGAAATTTAAGGAAACAATATTTTTTGAGATTTAAAATGGGCCCTCGTGTCTTTTTAGGTTAGTTAACCTAGATAAGAAACATTATATCATCTCATTGAACATTTTTATAATAATATAATATTACAAAAGAATTATCTTATGACGAGAAAACCATAAAATTAGGTAATTTTATAATAAGAAACCATTACACACACGCGTGCGTGCACACACACACACACACACACACACACACACACACACACACACATGTATGTATCTATGTACCTGCATAATAGAGCATAATTATGAGAGGAAAACAATTAAAAGGAGCACCTTTATAACGATAAAATGATATGCCCCTAAGGTATAGGTAGTCGATGACTGTGTGTATTGTGAAGGCACTCTGTTATGCGAAGTCAACGATTTGAAACCCTGAATTAACTTATGTGACGTGTAACGAGAATCATGGGAACACATGGAGGTTATAGTGGTATCGTTCGGAATCAAACCTATGTCACGTGAGTACGATATTGAATAGTTTTCTATTCTACCAGTAACAAAAATAATAATATTAAGGAGAAAATAGTGGATAGGTTGTTGTATAGATTGCAAAATTTAGGGGTTGGAAACAATTAAAGGGTGCACCTCTATAAGGAGAAAATGATGGGTAGGTTGTATAATCAATGACATTTAGGGATTAGAAAATATACTACACTTAAATATGTCCATAAGAAGAAAACAATTAAAGGGGGCAGATTGACAAGGAGAATATGATGGCAATGTTGTTTTATAGCCCACAAGTTTAGCAGTTGGAAAATTTACTAGATGTCAATGTTGAGGATGTTTTTAAACTTATGATTATAATGAGAGGGGGGTGAATTAGTATAAGATGCATTTTACTTTAAATGAGAATTCATCAATCATTCATTAACTTTAAATAGTAAATTCATGTAAACTCAAATCATGGTAAACCGAATTTAAATTGGAAACCATTGCAAGAGAAAACCACAAAAACTTAGCTTTATAAATGTATCTAGGAACCAACCTACTATTACAAATATTGTACGCACCAACCTAATGGAGACACCAACATCCTTAGCTAATCACCAACCCAACAAGATATTGTGTAGGCACCAACCTACTAGAGACACCAATCTCCTCAGCTAAGCACCAACTTAGCAAGATATTATGTAGGCACCAACCTACCAGAGACACAAATATCCTTAGTTGATCACCAACTCAATAGGACCTGTATAGACACCAATCCAATATATTCATACAAATAGTACTTCTAACTTCACCTTCATTATTCATACTTCATGCTTTTCACAACATCATCATACCCTTAACTTTCATGTTCTAGTGCCTCTCCTTGCTTCATGACATAGATATAGCTTCAAACCCTAGTGATATTTAGCCTTCATTCCCTAGAAAATATCATAGCATCATTCCCATAGTACAATTCTAGAATGTAACAATACAACCTCCAAACAACTCACTTTACAACATCATAGACGTTAGTGCTTCACAGTGTACCCTTAAAATTCTAAAAACCCCTCTTGTGCACATTTAGACCTCAAGAATACTCTCCAATATCTCTTTCACTTCTCGGATCTATTATATGCACCTCAAAGTTGATATTATTTCATGGATTCTCTTCAAATGTGCACATATATCCTATTTTTATAGTATTTTTGTGCTCACTTTTAGGGTCGACCTGTAAAGACCGGTTGCGACCACCTGAACTTTCAAACTAGGTTGTTTGACAAAATAAATCACATATCCTTATTCCTAAGTAGTTATAGGGAGTGCCATATACTGTTGGAAAGGTCTTAGATTAATATTTCCAGACATATAACCTATGATCCCATTTGATCTAGGTATTTARAGTTAAAATCCCTTCAAAGATATGGTATCAAAACTGAGCATTAAAAATCCAAAAAAAATATTTCCAACAATATCCATCTTGCAATATTTATCTTAGACATTTGTAGKCTCCCCCTATCTTTGACATAAATGAAAAAACTATTTCCAACAATCTCYCCCTTTATCATTGATGGAAAATCTTAGTCAATTTTGATACTCCCTTTGTCTACAACTTTCCTTGTGTCTTCAATTCTTCCTCTGTCTGCAACTTCTCCCACTTTGATATTAATGGTAAAAGGATGCTCCACCTAAGCTTKTTCTTCCTTTTATTGACGAAATGAGAGGGATATCACTTCCAACTTCTGTCTAAGATATTCAATTGTGTCTTTTGGAAAGGGTTTGGTAAAAATATATATAACCTGTTTTTTGGTGGTAATGTATTCCAACTTGACACTTTGTTCATCTACATGTTCTATTATGAAGTGGTACTTGATTAGAATATGCTACATCTTTGAGTGCATAACAAGATTATTTGAAATGTTAATTGCACTTGTGTTGTCACAGATGATTGATATTGGCTAATCATATTCGACCTTGATATACTTTAGTGTCTAATGCATCCAAATAACTTGTGAACATGTTGTTGCTACAATATATTTGGCTTTTGTTGTGGATAGAGAGATTGAAGTTTACTTCTTGCTCAACCATGATACTAGAAAGTTTCCTATAAAGAATTCTCCTCTAGAAGCACTTTTATTGTCATCAATATGTCCTAACCAATATGCATATGTACACGTTGTTAGAGTGAAGTCCTTCTTGAATACCACAAGCCAAATTCCAATGTGCCCTTCAGATATCTGAATATTCTTTTTACTTCTTGCAC
>JASDQU010245261.1:33517-46836 GCA_032191745.1 Picea mariana | reverse complement strand
ATGGGGACATGTGCTCATCGTAGAGCACATGAGAACATCAAAATCTCTGATATGACATACACCCACACACATATCTAACAACAACTACGCCAATGTATATTGGGTGGTGTAACTCACCCCTTTATTCAAATAAAAAAATTCACACAACCTTTTTTTTGACTACACACACACACACATGGAAAACCAATATGAATATAAACTACATGCGTGCATAGAGATAAAAGTATGATGCATGTCAAAACAATATGATAATGCAAATTTATGTGTGCATGCAAAAAAAGATGCAACTACACTAGCATGAAATGAAATGCAAGTATGTACAAATGCAATGCATAATGCAAATGACCTACCTACTTACCTAAGTCCCAAGGCCTCTAGAAGTCAATTTGCACTTGGAAATTAAGGTTTGAGGAAATATCCAATAACAGGTAATGGCATCATCCTCCCTTCAACAATATTCAAATAGAAGTAATCAGTCCCAGACTTGTTCTCGATTTGGTAAGGACCCAACCATAAGCTATCAAACTTCTTGTGCATCCCTGTATTTTCCTTCCTTTTTTCCCACATCAGGACCAGGTCTCCTTCTTCAAAATTTCTCTATCTTTCTTTATGATCAAATGTTCCCTTAATTTTAGCCTAGTTTTTAGTTATTTGATCAAAACTATTCCTCTTAGATTCCCCTAGTTCAATAAGTTGATTGATCCTTCCTTGTAGGGCTTCTTTGTCAATTGTAACTTGTTGGGAAAGCTGAAAGGTATGAATATGAAGGTTAATGGGAAACTTGACTTCCATCCCATACACTAATTCAAATGGGATTTTTCATGTAGAAGTCTTAACAGTTGTGAGATATTCCCATAGAGCGTACTTAATATTGCTATCCCATCTCTTCTTATTATCTCCAACAATATTTTTCATGATGTTCATGATATTCTTGTTGATGGATTCGGCCAGAACATTACCTTGAGGATAATAGTTTGATGAATGTGATAACAAAATCCTGTACTTGAAACCAAATTTATTGAAATCCAAAGAAATAAAATCATTTGCATTATTAGTAGTGATCTTTGTAGGGACGTCGAATCTAGTGATTATTCTTTCTTCAATAAAATTCATTACTAGATCCTCAGTCACCTTTTTTGTCAGGATGGATTCTACCCATATTGTGAAGTAATATGTGGTAGTTAAGACCCACCAATACCCATTAATATATTTATCCTTTAATTGACCAATAAATTCCAAACCCCACTACTGAAAAGGTGCCTCAACAACCACCGGGTTCAAAGGAAGAGCTAGTAATTTTTGCTTCCCTGAGAAAAACTAACAAGGTTGGAAAGCCTTGGCATAATGATGCATATCAACAAACAAAGTGGGCCAATAGTAATCCACTCTCAAAATCTTATGAGAGTTGGTGTGAGTGACAAAGTGACCACCACAATATCCTAAATGGAGCTCTTTAATTAGCTTATCCGCTTCATATTTGCTAACACACCTAAGGACCACTCCATTAGGATTCCTCCAACCAAGACCATCTTGAGTCAAGAAATACTTCATAGCTTTGAGTCTCAAAGCCATTTTTTAATGGTCTATAAAATGGTGTGGGAACGAAAGGTTCTTTAAGTAGTATATGATGTCATAATACCATTCATCTTGTTTGAGTTCACTTAGGACAACATTCACTTGGTCTTTCTCACTCACAATGATGGATTATTCATTTCCTTCAGTCAAAATCCTAGCCAAAACTTTCCCTTTGATTACTTTAGTTGGTTTAATATCCAAGTCATACTCTTGTATTTGTGAGATCCACTTTCCTCTTGCCCCCAGGAAATCTTGTTGGGATAATACATCCTTAACAGTAGGGTATGGAAAATAAGCCTTGATCTTGTTGTATCCTACGTAAGTTCTGAAATTATTGAGTGAATTAATGAGGGCATATGATTGTTTTTCCATGGTAGTGTAATTTAGCTCTACATCTATGAGTACCTTGTTGATGAACATGATGGGTTTCTTATGGTATTCATTATTCTTTTGAAACAACACACCAACAATAGTGTCCTCAGATGCGAACATGAAAATGATAAAATATTTTGAATAATCCAGACTAACAAGGACAGGTGCCATGGTAATTGCTTCTTTAATATTTTCAAAACACTTATTGACTTGATTCTCCCGCCCGAACAAAACATCTTTCTTTAACAAAGGGTTCATAGGTTTTACAATTTCTGAAAAATTCAGAATAAACTTCCTTATCAAATTTATCTCACCAAAATATGATTGTAGATCTTTCTTATTTTTAGGAGGGGGAACCCTATTTATGGCTTCAATTCTTGAGAGTTCAACACTAATTTCATCCTTTGAGAGAATATTCCCTAACAATTTCCATTTATTTATACCAAAAATTGACTTCTTGGGGTTAAGGGAAATCCCATATTTTCTACATCTCCCAAATATCTTATGAAGGTGTTCGACATGTTTACCTATTTCTTTAGGAATAACTGTCAAATCATCTTGGTATATTTCTATAAGTTTCCCAATCAAATATCTAAAGGAAAAATCCATGGCACGTTGGGAGGTAGAACTTACATTCATGAGACTAAAGGGAATCCTCAAATATTTGTAGGTTCCCCAAGGATAGTGAAGGCAGTCTTGAGTTGATCTTCCTTTTTAACTAACACTTGATTGTATCCTGAAAAACCATCGAGCACAGACATCATCTCCGCGTCGATAACTCTTTGCAACAAATGTTCCATGTTGGGAAGGGGATAATTGTCTTTGGGGGACATCTGATTTAAATTTCTAAAGTCAACACATAATCTGATTTCTCTGGTCTTCTTATAGATGATCACATGATTCGACATCCAATATGAATACCTAATAGATTCTATTATTTGTGCATCAACCATCTTTTGCAATTCTTTCTAGACCATGGGTGCTATTGTCGGGTTAATGTGCCTCAAATTATGTCTGAATGGTTTAGCACCTTCTTTAATGGGAATACCATGTTGTAGAACATCCTCTTTATATGCTGTCAATTCCTCATATGACCAAACAAAGATATCCTTAAATTCCCTAATGAGTTTCAACAAGTCTCTTTTTTTCAATAGGAGTATTGTTTTTTCATATCTTAATCATTCTAGGGCTAGTTTCACAACCAATATTGAATTTGATAGATTCATCGTCCTACTTCCTTGTCGGTTTTCCTTTATACATATCATGTCCATTGAACATCCATTCTAAAGGAACAATCCTCTTTGGTAGGGAATCATTTTGTAAGTCTATAATCTTTATATCCATCCATTTAACTAAAAGATTGATTTAAGTGTTAGAGAACTCATTCATATTGTGCAAGAATCAGAGAATATGAGTATCATCATTGAAAACTTGCCAGTGTTCGAGGTTATCAGATACAGTGGGCCTAAAGTTTACATCTAACTTACACAAGCCACTAGTCATGATGTCACAAGGAATCAAGGTGGATGCAGAGACGGAAAGAGAATCTGCGACTTGATTCCTTTCTCTAGGAACAACTTTGATTGAAAAGGTGTCAAATAAATTTATTATTTCTAGGACGACGTTCTTGTACCTTCTCAATATTTTATTCTTAGTAGAAAATTTTTAATTAACTTGGGAGACAATTAGGTCATAATCACCTATAACTTGAAGGAATTTAATCTTCTTATTGAGAGACAAGTCTAATTAGAGGATTAGTGCTTCATACTTAGCAATATTATTAGTACACTGAAACTCAAGCCGATATGAAAATAAAGTGGCCTCTTTGCTCGGTGCTATCAAGACGGCCTCGACACCGGACCCCGAGCTAGAGTGAGATCCATCAAATTCCAAAGTCCAACTTCCATCTTTATTTTCTTCCTCAAGAACATTGGAATCCGTCAATATATGCATGTCACCAATCCCCTCGTTTATGTATAAAATATCACGTGTCAAGTTATTGGGATATTCTCACAACAATTTCCCTATGCAAAATGAAAAAACCACCACCAAGGGCAGGGATAGTTGCATAATACAGATCCATTTGAAGGCTTGCCCCTAACGTAGCAACCCATTCTCTTGAAAGCAACATACCCCAACTGTCTCGCACATCAATAACAACAATATCCATAGAAATTGATATATCATGATATTCAACTAAACTAAGCTCAAGATCTTGGATGATGCCATGCATCAGAATAGCTTGTGAGTCAATGCCACAAATGTTTCTATAAGACCTTGTTATTTCTAGACCAAGTTGCCTCTTGACCTTTAATGGCATAACATTGTTGTAGGCCCCTGAATCAAGAATACAATTATGAAGAAGGAGATCTTTAATCAATAAGGTAATAAAAAAGGGAGGATGCTCGCTATTTTTTTTTCGTACATTCTTGTGTAGAGAATTATTTGAGGATCCTATAGGTTATCCGATAAATCATCGTGTTCCTTGTCCAAGATTGGGTCTTTATCAGGTTCCTTTGTAGGAGAAACCATCTTATCTTGATTTAAAATTTGGTTGGACTCAATCATACTTCGCTGAGATGTGGGGAGTCCTTCCTTCAGGTATCTCATTATGTAGTCTCTGTGTGATCTAATATCTATGCATTTCTCCATATCCCATTGTTTCTTTGTAATAGAGTAAAACTTTGGAGAAGGAAATTCATTCACGTCAACCTTATCTGCATGGCTTAGGACAAATTCCTCAATTATGGGATTTATCATGTTGTCTGTGGCCCTTTTAACAACCTTGGATTTTATTATATCCAAATGTCTTCTTGTGATGGAATAGGTTTTTGGTGAAGGAGCACCAAGATCCAAACCTTGGGAAAATTTTATGACTGCATGAGATTGGGTCAATTGCTCAGAACGAGTTACATTTTCAGGCACGAAGATGTTAGGTGCTCTTGACACACTCTCTTATGAGATTCAATAAAATTTGTAGGAAAATTTTCCTTTAGGAAGAGCCCATATGGGTTATTCATCGTTGTCATGTAATAAAGGTAAATGGCAGATTCACTAGGTTTAAAATTATTTGGAAAGTTTCTGACAAGATCATTGAATCTGTCATTAAACTATTCAATTGATTCATCACTTCTTCTTTTGAAATAAGAGAGTTGGTCGAAAAGGGAAATGTAGTTTTGATTGTCCATCCATCTCTGCAGGAATGTAACACCCTGGTTTTAATCCCTATGACTAGAATGTATATGTAAATGTGACTTAGGTTGGTGAGCTGGTAAAGTTGGAAAGGGGTAGGAGATCCTAGAAATGTAATACTTCTTTATAAATATTAAAAAAATACACCACTGGCTGCAGATGGACAAGGAAAAGAGATATGGGGCTATGATTCCATGAGAGAGGGGGGTAATGGGGCTAAGTCTTTTTATTATATTTTATTTGCCCATATTGGTTTTAATTGAGAAAAGTGATTACATGAGCTTCTTGTGAAAAGGCCACGTGGTTCTTGATTTCCAAGTAAATATATAAACTCCTCTTTGGGTTGTTTGGGGGTTCACTCTTTCATTTGGTTCTTCATTCATTGTTAATGATTAATTCACAAATTTTATTTGGGAAATAGCTCAATCACTCATCTTCCTCGTTTTTTGTAATTCGTGTGCTCTTGGTCTAGGCATGGAAACAAATGGCTGGAGGTAAAGAGCCATTGCTATATGGTTGTGAGGAATTATTGATCATTCCATGAGGGAATATATGCTTGTGTGCATGAGATTGATGTTAGTTCTGAAAGAAATATCCACAATTGAGAATTATGGGACTTTCCAGCATTGAGGTTTCTTGACCAGTAGCACTGGAGCTTTAAAGAGAAATGGAAAAGAATGAGGGACTACATGGCATATAAAGGGGTTCATTTCTTCGAGTTGTGCAGGTTGAAGGGAAAGAGAGTTTCATATTAGGATTGTTGTGTGGTTGGGAAAAACTTGAGAGCCTATTAGCTAACTGTTGTGTGTAGAGTTGGCCTAGGAACCATCCTTGTAGTTTCATAGCCCTGGCTTGGAGGTGACATGTTGTTGAGATTTGGAACAATAATGTCTACGATTGGGAGGAACGTCCTTGGCCTGCAGCCAATTGGTGAATGATTTAATTAATGATAAGTTCTCTCTATGTTTTTTGTATATTTATATTCTATTGTGTATTATTATTATCTCTAATATATGTATTTATAATTTTCCTGCTTGTTGTTTATTGTTGTGCATGGAATGATTAAGAATTATTTTTAAGTCTAACATGAATATTGATTATTACATTCTTTCATGCTTCTTTTCGAATTAATTATTATCAGAATTTGAAATCAGTTCTTGAAGTGTGATTTAAAGTAACATGGACAACCTAACGGTGGCTGGGTACCTTACAGAGTGATATCAAAGCTACTAGTTCAAACATCGGTTTGGTATGGGCCAATACGAGTGAGAATTTGTGAAATTCATTGTTGCAGATTTCGGTCTAAGTGAATTTGAGGGAAAATGGAAAAATTAGAGAGAAACTCCCCAAATTCCTGAGCAAATTCCAGTTTTAAATAACCTGAAATTGTCTAAGATGTTTAATGGTGTCGATCAATCGAGTTGCAGAGTTGAATTCAACCTGAAAGATCAAAACTCATATTTTAATGGTAATTGTAGAGTTGCGGGAAATTTGGTGAATCGACGGTTGAGATCGCATTTGATCTCGAGATCAACGACCCAACTTCACTGTAATAAATTTAAAAACTTGTAATGTTTTGTTTGTTTGAAAGGTGAAGTAGATAGACGACTAGGATTCAATTCGGTGATTTGGAAACTGAGGAAGATGGATGGTCCATATTCATTTTCGATCATTTGGGAAATCAGAGAAAATCAACAGCTAAGATATGTTTTCGGCCTTTGCATAGGAATATAAAATCAACGTTCTAGATTCATTTTAGGCCATTGGGAGGTTGGAGCCTATCAACAACTAGGATTCAATTTCAGAGCTTGGAAAGTAGAGTAGATCGACGATTGAGACTTGTCGGAAGAGTTGCATGAAGTCTATTAGATCAACAAATGAGATTAGTTTGAATAATAGATCGATGACCCAAATTAATCAGAGATTAGTCGAAAATTTTCTAAGTGTTGGAGTTGGCCAAGAGATTTTGTCAACGACCAATGGTCAGGTCAACCGATTTAGCAAGTGTTTCATTGGGCCAAAGGGATTCGTTGATGGCCGATAATCAATGGTCTCGTGTTGGCCGATTTAGTGAAGTGTTTAGATCAAACAATGAAAATCCTCGACGGGTCCATGGTCGATGGTCGAGTGTCACCCGATTTGGAGAAATGTTTCGATCGAGAAATCAAAAGCGTCGATGGTCGAGGGGTCGATGGTAGGGGGTCGATCGAATTAGCAAAGCGTAAAGTCAAGAGAAACGATTGATGACCAATGAAGGAAAGAAGGTGATGATGTGTCATGCCACATCAACATCCATGTGTCATGCCACATCATTTGAAGTTCCATGTTAGAGTCTATGTGTCATGCCACGTCGACATCCATGTGTCATGCCACATCAACTAAGAAAAATGGTCAATGACCGATGGTTGGGTTGGAAAAATTGGGGAAGTGTTTTTGTTCACCAATGGTTGGTCAAATTAGTAAGGACTTTCATCTGCCAATGAGAATCGTCGATGGCTAACAATCAAGATGGTTAAATTAGAGAGTGTTTCATCCTCCAATGGGAATCGCCGATGGTTGGGTCGACCAGTTCAGAGATGTGTTGTAATCGGTTTCCAAGGAAAAGTATCGATAGTCTACGATCAGGTCAGCAATTTAGGCAATTAGGTAGATCAACGGCTTAGATCTCACCTGATTTTGAGATCGATGGTGAAAATTTCACCGCACACAAGACTATCAATGATTCAGATTTTATGAGTAGAACAAAATGAATATAGATTATTAAAAGTGCTTAACACAAAATAACAAAGATACAATGAAACAGGTTTTCTATTCAATAAGGAAATAAGCTGAAACTGTAAAATGCAACAGAAAACAAGCTTGCTGGAATGGTGGCAGCTTATCTCTGAGAATAGATGTGACGACTGCGCTCATTCGCAAGAAGATGATTACAATGAGGCTCTGAAGGCCTTTTTACAATAAATAGGAATGACAAAAACCCTAGACATCCAAAAACCTAACCCTAGGAGATGAAGTGCCAAAAGTCATGTGGGCCCCGTTTGGGTAAGTTAGTACATCAACTTCTCGAGGTTGTAACTTTTGCATACAATCTCTCTTTTAGGTGCACGATAGCCTGTTGGAAAGGTATCGTCGAGGAGATTCATTTTGAGGGCTCAATCATAGCCTTTGACTATTGTTAAAATGATCGATCCCGAAAAACCTTCATTTAGGCCCTCAAAATGGCCCCGGAAGTTAAAAACTGCTAAAAATAGTAAATTGCCAAAATTGTCATAAAATTGTTTTGAGCAAGTTGGAAAAGGTGGGTAGACACCGATATCCACCTGGATAAATCCTACATCATTAGGAATCAATGGTCTCCATTGCGTTGAGTTCCCCCATCAGATGAGGAAATTTCTGCTGAATTTGGCCCCGGGTGAGCCACTTGCCTTGGTGTAGGAGATGCCCTGCTTTAACGACTCAATAAAGATGGATACTTTGTTGTCAAGTGCCCTTGATCTGTGTGTCCACAATCTGATCACTAGATTCCTGTTGCATGTAGTCAGGGTTGAGCTCTCTTGGTGTCAACTTCTCTGCTATCTCTGAGGTGTCCAATAATGGTGGGAAATATGGCCGAAGGAGAGCCACATTGAAGACTAGATACAGGACAAGGAAAGGGGGAATGTTGAGCTCAAAAATATTGTCACCCACAGCCTTGGTGATGGTGTATGAACCATAACGGATTTGGCGAAGCTTCCGATGGGGCCCTATAAAGCATTCTTTTTGCAATTGCAACCAAACTTTGTCTCCCACCTGAAACTTATGTGGCACCCAATGTTGATCATGGTGCTGCTTGTACTTGGAGTTAGAATTCTATAGAATATCCTGAACCTGTTGGCAAATGTGTTAGATCCTCTCAATGAACTGAGTGGATCTGTCAGCTTCTAGTGGGGCAGGGGACAAGTCGACTGAGGTGGTCACCAGGGGTAGTGCAACATCCATGGGTCCCAATGGTTGGAATCCCAACCCCACCTGAAAGGGGTTGTGGCCAGTTGAGCTATGTAGGGCTCGGTTGTAGCTATGTTGGACATAGGGAAGACTCTCATCCCATGTGTGAGGGTGTTTTGAATTGTACATGCATAGGATATGTACAATCATCTGATTGACGACCGCAGTTTCACCATCTGTCTAGGGGTGGAAGGCAGTGGATTTGGTGAGCTTGGTATCCAGTAGTGACTAGAGGCTCGACCAGAATGTACTAAGGAACCAACTATCACGGTCTAAGATAATGGTTTGTGGGATCCCAAAATGTACCCATACTCGTTCAAATAAGAGCTTGGAAGTGGCTTCTGTTGTGATGTTCTTCTTGCAAGTGGCTAGAATCGCCATCTTGGAAAAGTGATCAACAACCACAAAAACACAGTCATTTCCCCTCTTGGTGGACGGGAGGCCCGAAATGTGGTCGATTGAGATGGATTCCCACGTCCTATCAAGAGTAGGCAGAGGGGTGTACAAGCCCTATTTCTTAGTGGTTGGTTTGGCAATAGTGTAGGTGGTGCAGGACTTGATATACTTGCCGACATTTGTCAAAGTTTCGGCTAGTAGAAATGTTTCTGCAACACTGCCACTGTCTTTTGGATGCCAAAGTGTCCTACCACCCAACTGTAGTGAGCTTCCCAAATCAACTTTGCATGCTCACTTGATGGAACACAGAGATGGCCCAAATGACACAATTGTTGATTTTTCAATAAGCTAAGTTAAGCATGAAGTTCATTCCATTTTATCATTTAACTTAACCATAGACAATAATATTGTAGCAACCAAGATCATAAGAAGAAACACCATGCACAAGAACACAAGAAGGATCCTGGGAAAACCTTCTCAACAAGGGAAGAAAACCCATCCAAAACCTTTGCTATATTATTCAAGAGAAAGTCCTTTACCACCAAGAAATACCTAGCACACAAGAGGGTGATCAAACCCTAGAAGACTAGTGCCCAAGAGAGGTGCACACTTTTCCCAAGTAAATGTGCTTGCTGAAATTTCCAAACTCACATGAAGGATGTGTTTCCACAATGAGGATTTTACCTTTACTTATACTAACCTAAACCTGTCAATAGAAGTGTCTATTGGCTCAATAGGGTCGACCTCTCTAAGTCACATTATAATTATTATTATATTATAATTAATATTAACCAGATTAATTATCTTTTACATGTATTATTAATCACATTAAGGTGGGGCCGACTTGTACCCTTTACATTACAATTAGGGTTATAGGTAGGTCTGACTCTTGAAAAATATATAGCAAAGGATCTGATACACCCACTAGTGCTCATCCACTAGGGGCGCATCCATAGGGATGTCATATCTCTGGTTCACTGCATTACACAAAAGAACCAAATCTTCACACGTTCACTTGTGCTCGTCCACAGACACGTCCACTCTAAAGATCTTCTTTCCCACTGCCTCACACAAGAGAATCATCTGGAGTCTTCTCGTCAACTCTGCTGCTCAGAGGAGGCTAATACATCGTCTTCATTTTTGTTCACATGATGATGCACCCAACACTTTGGGATTTCACACGTTCAGCTTGTGCTTAGCCACATGCATGTCTAACTCAATAGATTGCCTTTCCCATTGGATAATCATCTAGAGTTATCATCAACTCTCTGAATGGAGGAGGTCATCTCTACGTTCCTAGCTCTATCTCAGGAAGGAACCACGTACCCTTCTTAGGGGATTTCTCTCAGGTTTGTAAGCTGAGAGAAAGACTCACATAGTTTCAATGATCCACATCTCACAGGTTTGTAAGCTAGAGAATGTATCACATAGTTGCTTTCATCAACACTCCCTCTCATCTATGGAGGCATTCTTCATCATGCCAAGTCTCACACGGATGTACTCTAAATTTTGTCTTGTATGGAGTCATCAATAATCCCTCTCAACTAGGAAGGTATTCTTCACCAAGTTAGTCTGGTGAAGATGTCTGTAATCTACTCATGCGTAGGAAGGTACTGCATGTGTATGATTTTCCTCTGCCTCATATCTTTGATATAAGAATATTTCATCGCATTGTGTTTCGATCCATCGGGAAACACTGGGTTCTCAAGGAGATTTACACACGACTCTTGGTTATCATCATAGGATCTATCTCATGGTCAAGTAAATATGTCAGAAGCTTGTGAAGCCTCATTGCTTCGCACACTCGATGCTATATACTATGCACTGTGGTACTCAAGGTCATAGAGTTTTAGTTTCCTGTTGCATCAGGAAATCATGACAAACTTCACGGTAGAACATCAATCGGATGTGCTCTTCAGGTTCATTGTACTTTCTTCTCAATCTGAATCGACATATCCTGCAAAATCACACTGGAGGTATATCTCAGGCCATATCCAACTGTGCCTTGCATATATCTCAATACATGTTTTGTTGTTGTCTAGTGAGTTTGTCTTGGTTGACTCATGAAATTACTAAGCACATTTACTGTATGTCATGAATCAAGTCTAGTGTTAACCAGATACATCAGTGATCCAATCAGTTGTGGATCAATCTTGTCTGAATCATCATCAATCTTCTTCTTTAAATCCACCACGGTGGATTTTACATTATGTCATACTGGACTTCTTTAATATTTTCATTGTATATTTTCCTTGACTCAAGAAATTCTCATTGGTCCTCTGTCATACTTCTTGTCCCAAGAAGTTGTGCATCATACTCAGAATCTTCATCTGAAATTTAGAAGTCAAGGAATAATTCTATCCAAAAAAAAGGCTTTCTGAATAAGTCATTAAAATCAGGCTCTCGTAACCACACTGTAACGATATAGGTTTGGATCAGAAACACTCTTTTTTGAAATCCAAACTCATCAAGAATCTATCTATCTGATATAGTTTCCAAATCATGGATGATAGAACAGATGGAAGTGTATCAGGTTCACTAGATCAAGTGTCTCATCATAGACAACTCCTTCTGTTTGTGAGAAACCTCTGGCTATAGATCTCGTTTTGTATTTCTTGACACTTCCATCAGCCACATGCTTGATCTTATAGATCCACTTGGAAGTTACCATAGACTTCCCTTTCTGGTCCCTGAATAATATCTTATACATTATTCTTTAAGATATACTGGTATTCTTCTGTTATGGCATCTTTCCATACCTATTCTCTTGTCGCTTCTTTAAGACAATGAGTCTCAGCATCAATGAAGTGAAGTGGCTCATGACTTAAGGATAGCTCGAAAATCTCTTTTTTTTTCTCGGGATGTGCCTTGAGAGGCTTGTATGCTTCTCTACCTCTTGCAGAGTGAGTCTATGTAGGTCTTTTATGCCCTATTGCAATATCTTTGAACATATCAACTGGAGAAAATGGATCAACTAGAATAATGTTTGTCTCCCTCTGAAATGCTAAAGGGCGAGAAGGTATCATCTCACTACCAATCTCCATCTGAGATTCTCTAGGTATTTGAAAGACTATCTCTTCTTCAAGGAAAACATTTATGCTTGTCTCAAATTGTTTCTGATTAGGGATGTCGATCTGGAATGTCTTTGAAGATTCACTGTATCCTTTCTTTCTAAAGGATCTAGCTTGGACTTCTTCTCTTTGGGTACATGAAAATAGACTGGGCACCCAAATAACCTAAAGTTTTCAATCTCGGGCTTCATTCCGGTGAATACTTCTTCGGGAGTTTATGTTTTTCAAATTCTAGGGAAGACTCTTGTTCTGAACATATATTGTGTTATGCAAGCTTCTTCCCATAAAATAATAGAAGGATTCTGATCATGCATTATTGCATTGGTTGTCTCAATGATGGTTCTATTCGTCTTCTTTCTCAAATGGTTTTGACTCCCTTTGAGTCAAGTAGCTCCCTCTGAAGGATAAACATATTCCTTTGTTGTTAACCTATCCGGAACAAGGAAAAAAGAGGAACCAAAACAAGAATATATCCTAAAGGATAATAATGAGTACATCTAAAATCAAAACAATTTCAAGGATTGTTGTCACAACTACAACACCTACTTGTAATGTAGAAAACTTTTAGAAATATGGGTTAGAGAAATGACAATTACAACAATCAAACCTGGAGTCTTCACTTCCAGTGTGTTGTTCTTCTAAATGCACCGAGATCCTTCAGGATCCATGACTTCAACAAAAGGTTCCTTCCTCCTGCAATTTTCCTCATGACAATGATAACAAATAATT
>JASDQU010245261.1:7758-26901 GCA_032191745.1 Picea mariana | reverse complement strand
AATGGCTTTTTCAGGAAGCCATAACTTTCAGCTTAGAGATTGGAATGAGGCATGAGTATAGTCATTGGAAAGATGATTCAGAGAAGGATAACCTGGAATTAGTAAAATTGGAAGAAATATGATATAATTCTTTATGAATTGAGCAGAAAAAAGGACCTATAACATTAATTGACAAAATTTCTATGATATGTATAATTCTAATAAAAATGGTTGTTTGCACATTTTGCAGAATTAGAGGTATAATCAAATAAATTAAAGCCTAGGATTGGATATCAGAGTCATGGAAGCTTGACAGAGCTTGTAGAAGTCGATTGAAGCAATAAAGAGCTACATGGCAAGTAATGAAAAGTGGATAAAGAACTCAAGAAGAGTGGAACAAAAAAATTATTAGTTAACTGCTACAAAATATGAATGAATTGTAGGCGCAACAGTAAGAATCCTCACATAGGACATGAAGCTAGCAGGTGAAGAAAGTCATTAATGGGCATATAAAGAAAAATTAAGACTCCATATCCTTGGAGGTAGAGATGTGTAGATAGTTGCAAAGATTGATGTGAAAGAGAACAAGGAGCTTAAGAGGTGATGTGTGAATCATCTCTATGTGCCAAGAACATGAGTTCCTGAGAAGGATTTTCTAGCTATGACTTAGCTACCTTGTCTAAAATTACTAAAAGCAAGAAAACCACTTCTGATATTAGATTTCATAGAGGAAGCGGGATACCAATGCAAAGAAATCATGGATAGAATAATGAAGGTCATTTCACTTGAAAAGTGCCACTGAATGAAAATAGACTTCCATGGGAATGGTCTTGAGTACAAAAAGTATGGCTTCACAAGGAATTGTTAGATGAAGTAATCCAATGGACAACTAGAGATAATAGCAGGGTTGTGTAATGATTATGGGTAAGTTGATTCAATGATGTTGTGATAGTAGAGTGATGGAATGTTGTGAGCTACCTCATTCCAAGGTGCTAGAATGTTTCATAAAGGTAAAGTTTGAATATGACTATTGTTGCAAATAGAACACATTGGTTGGAATATTGTAGAATGACCAAGTGGAACTTGGCTGGAAAGTGTTCAGACTAGGGAATAGTAGTGCAAATGAGCATAATGGGATCGCACAAGGTAGAAAGGATTTGAAGAAATTCAAGGACAAACATATATAATATAAATAAATAAATAAATAAGTGAACTGAAACAAAAATGCACTAGAGTACATGATGCATATAATGAAGTTAGAATGCACATGCATTAGTAGGCATGTTGACAATGAATGCTTAGTGCATATGTATGTGCATGTGTGCATATGTACATTCTTGGATATGCATATGGAATGCTTGTAGACTCAAAATAGTTTGTTAATGTATACATGATATATCATGGTTAAAGATGTGGATGTTGTTGTTGCTTATGACTTCCATCTATGTGAAGACCCATGAGGGTGATAGGAATGGTGATCAAAATGATGGAGGAGGAAGACTACGAGCTTCTACAAATACCAACTGATTAGGTAGCATCAAGTAGGTTGATAAAAACCATGCATGTATGCATTTGGTTGCTTATGATGCATAAATGTTGAAGGGAATTGAGGTAAGAATTATCTGAGTTAATTTTTCAAGATATAAATTGATATGTAATGGTTGAAGTCCTAGAGTATGTAAATGTTGTTGATGCTAGAATGCATTTAGATAAAATGTTAGTTGTATATCGTGTTGTTGATTCCCAAAAACGCAACGTGGGGTACCTTCATGCAAATTGGTTGCAATGCCTTATTATTTGTATACATACATATTAATAGTATACTAGATAGATGGGACCCCTTTGTTTAAATCATGGTAAAAAAAAATGCTTCTCTGAGTGACGCTCATGAGAAATTTACAAAACAATTTTACAGTTTGAGAAAAACACAAGAGTTCAAACAAGTTTTCACATGCAATCAATGATGATAAGGGACGGCAATTAAAAATCCAAAAGAAAGTTTGAAGTGACAAGAACTTTGGTTATAATTTCTATACATATACCTTGGAATATGATTAAAATTCAAACTTCAACTCACACACACATTGGTTATGACATATTGTGTTCATGGTATTGGTTATGTTTGGTGGACAATAGTTATGGTTTATGCAATTGTTTTGAGTTCAATTCGATCTTTGCAAATTGGAACTTGTTAGAAGTGAATATGGGACATATTATGTTATGGTGTTGGTAGAAAAACTATGTTGTAGGGGGGGTTTCATTTCAAATTGGCAAAGTGGAAGTGACATGTTGGATTTGAATATGGTCGGTTAATGCGTTTAATGAAGGTTTGGATGTGCTACATCCTGGATATGGTTGATATCAATTAATGAGAGGGTGGAGAAGCGATGAGCATTTACTACACGTCGTTCTTACCCCACCTCGAGCTCACCACCCTCACTTTGTCGCACATTTTTGGTTGCTCTAGTTAGTTTGCCTCCTTTTTTCTCGGCCGTTGGGAGAATAGTGGTGGTCTTTGTTTTCTTTTCAGCGCTTTCCTCACAGGTATGGTGACTCTCACCCTTCCATTCATCATTGTAACCACACTCTGAATATAATATCTGTGTTGGCTCTTAGAATTCGCATACAAGGTGTTTGCTTTATGAAAGATACAGTTTTTCAATGCATGATTTGTCTGTGCAAATGATATTGGTTGGAATTTTGAATATTGCAAGTTGGAATTTGTTCAATGCTCTTTCATGTTGAGGTTATTTGGTTATGGTTGTGCCTCAGATGGATGACTGGTTATTATTGCTCCTTGTTGTTAATAGAATTTATGGAAAATTTGTTTTGTTTCTACCCATGTCTCGTGGTAGAATCCTGGAGGGTTTTTATGGTAAACAAAAGAGACAGTTGGGTTCTAGGTTCTTTTAATGTGGTTATTCTTACCTCTTGCTGAATCCATGAGAGGCTTGTGGCCCTGTCGAGTTACCATTCCATGGTTTTTTAATGTATGCAAAGTCGGGATTTTTCCTTGCAGCCACCTTGGAAGTGACTGTGCCAAACTTTCTTGTAAAAATGATGGAGGTTTTGGTTTCATTTTACAAACCCCACTTGCTGAATTGTCTCACCCACCTGACCGTTCATACGTTGTTCTTCCTTGTTGTGATTGTTGTAAACTCAAACTTGGGTTTTGAAATGGTTATGTGTTGACCCAACAGTAGAAACATTTGTTACTTGCATTGAATATTGGTTCGTTGGTTTACTACCTACAGGGGATTTTGGTCGATTTTGAAGGTTGAATAGTGAATAAATAAAAGAGCACCAGGGTTTCAAACCCAACCTATCACATAGATATTATTGAAAGTTGTGATACCAACGTTGTATGTTGAAGAGTTGTTGGATTATGTTACACTCCATTGCATGCTTGATGCGGTTTGGTTTTAATTGATGGAATGATTTTGTTGATAGTCTATCGTATAAAAAGAACTCTGCAAATAAAAAGAAATAAAATTGCATAGTGGAAAGAAATTGGTTATAATGGTTTTGGCTCGGTGATGTTTGGATTTGTTTGATTTTTGATAAAAGAAAATGGTAGCCAACTAATAAATAGAAGGTCTCAAACCCAGTCCATTGTGAAACAATTAAAATTGGTTTGATATAAATGATTAAGGTCGATGACATGTTCTTTTCTTTGGCCTCCCCATGTATGTTCTAAGCGATCTGGATATGGTCATTGTCAGTTGGAATTATGAACAATCTATCTATAAATTGTGTTTTTGTTCGATCAAACATGTATGAGAAAAAAAGGTGGAAATTAAATGGCTGAGTTTGACAATCCTGGAGTTCTGCTTTGGGTTTGATATGAAAGTTGCTCTGTTTTGAACCTTGAGATTTCCTACAGTTAATTTTTTTTTTTTTTTCCAGCAATTGGGGATATATCATTTTAAAGAACAAATGTTATTTTATATAATGGAACAATATCCATCTAATTTCTCATTCATTATACCACTTTTCTCTCCTTACAAGCCCACTATCTTCCTAAATTCATTTTAATTCCATGTTCTGTTATTATGAATTGCATTTTAAAAGAAGTAATAAAAAGGAAAAGGAAGTGACCAGAATTTGAAATTTGGAAATGAAAATATTGTTTTTTATGGAAGTTGCATCTGTGTTTGCTTGAAAAACATCCGCTGGTGGTTCCCGTCCATTCTACCACTTTTCTCTCATTATAAACCCCTCATATTCCCAATATCCCTATCATTCCATGTTCAATAGAAATTAATTATTGATTTGAGTAGTATGATGAATGGATGGATTGCATGTGCTTCTATTGTGAATGATAGAGCCAACCTTTGATTTTATTTAGGTAGGGTATTGATGCATGGATTTTCAAGAGTTTTCATAACTAATTGGAACATTTCTTTAGGATGAGTTTCTTCAGCAGAGGCAGTAATGGCAGAGGAAATAGAGGTAGAGGAAATTGGCAAAGAGGTCATAGAAGACCTCGACTTTCCATACATTTTGATGCTGATCCTCAAGAATTGAATCATCTTTTTCAAGGTGTGTTCTTCAACCTAGTTGGCCATGGGATCCTCCATCCCCGACCTGAAAGACCTCCCTTCCAAGCACATCAAAACTTTTCTGGTATCCGAGTCCCTCCTCATGTATTAGTGCAACCAAAATCACTTGCCAATGATGGTTGGCAAGAGATTTTCCCCCAGCATGTTGTTCATCATCACAATTGGCCTAATGCTTCTTTTCCATTACCCCCTCCGCCACCACCAAATAATCAAATTTCCCAAGTTGATCAGGTTGTCTCACCCGTGCATTTATCTCATGCTAGTAAGAGGTTAAAAACCGATGTTCAGGGTGTGTAGAACTTGTTGAATTTGCTGCAAGTGTTCCACCCAAGTCTTGTTGTAGATGAGGATGTCATCTAGATACACCAGTACAAAAATATTGGTGAAAGGTCATAGGATATCATCCATCATCCTCATAAAAGTTGTTGGAGTATTTGTCAAACCAAAGGGCATGACCAACCATTCAAAAAGACCTTCTTTTGACTTGAAGGTGGTCCTCCCCATGTATGTTCTAAGCGATCTGGATATGGTCATTGTCAGTTGGAATTATGAACAATCTATCTATAAATTGTGTTTTTGTTCGATCAAACATGTATGAGAAAAAAAGGTGGAAATTAAATGGCTGAGTTTGACAATCCTGGAGTTCTGCTTTGGGTTTGATATGAAAGTTGCTCTGTTTTGAACCTTGAGATTTCCTACAGTTAATTTTTTTTTTTTTTTCCAGCAATTGGGGATATATCATTTTAAAGAACAAATGTTATTTTATATAATGGAACAATATCCATCTAATTTCTCATTCATTATACCACTTTTCTCTCCTTACAAGCCCACTATCTTCCTAAATTCATTTTAATTCCATGTTCTGTTATTATGAATTGCATTTTAAAAGAAGTAATAAAAAGGAAAAGGAAGTGACCAGAATTTGAAATTTGGAAATGAAAATATTGTTTTTTATGGAAGTTGCATCTGTGTTTGCTTGAAAAACATCCGCTGGTGGTTCCCGTCCATTCTACCACTTTTCTCTCATTATAAACCCCTCATATTCCCAATATCCCTATCATTCCATGTTCAATAGAAATTAATTATTGATTTGAGTAGTATGATGAATGGATGGATTGCATGTGCTTCTATTGTGAATGATAGAGCCAACCTTTGATTTTATTTAGGTAGGGTATTGATGCATGGATTTTCAAGAGTTTTCATAACTAATTGGAACATTTCTTTAGGATGAGTTTCTTCAGCAGAGGCAGTAATGGCAGAGGAAATAGAGGTAGAGGAAATTGGCAAAGAGGTCATAGAAGACCTCGACTTTCCATACATTTTGATGCTGATCCTCAAGAATTGAATCATCTTTTTCAAGGTGTGTTCTTCAACCTAGTTGGCCATGGGATCCTCCATCCCCGACCTGAAAGACCTCCCTTCCAAGCACATCAAAACTTTTCTGGTATCCGAGTCCCTCCTCATGTATTAGTGCAACCAAAATCACTTGCCAATGATGGTTGGCAAGAGATTTTCCCCCAGCATGTTGTTCATCATCACAATTGGCCTAATGCTTCTTTTCCATTACCCCCTCCGCCACCACCAAATAATCAAATTTCCCAAGTTGATCAGGTTGTCTCACCCGTGCATTTATCTCATGCTAGTAAGAGGTTAAAAACCGATGTTCCCAAGCCTGTGTAGGATAAAGGAAAAAGGGTGGCAACTGCCTCCAAATCATCCAAAGAGTCCTTTGAATCGGTGTCCTCTCGCCTTCATCTTAAAAATGGTTGTTCTCATGTTATCAGTGCAGTTCATCCTCAAGGTTCCAATCAACCTAAGGCTGCCACAACAAGATCAAAAGGGGACAATAGTGAAAAGAGGCCAAATTCCTCTCTGGGACAAATTGGAGGTCGTATATGAAGGAGATGACAAAGTCAAGGAAGCTAAACTACAGACCTATAGAACTCAATTTGAAAACCTAAAAATGAAATAAGAAGAAAATATTGTTGAGTACTTTCATAGGGTAGATGAAGTGGTCAACTCAATTAGAGCAACATGAGAAGAATTTATAGATAAACCCATTGTTCAAAAAATACTAAGGTCATTATCAATGAGATATGATGCAAAGATTTCCTCAGTTGAAGATAGATCCAATCTAAGCTCACTCACAGTTGACCAACTCCATGGAATTTTTACAGCATATGAGATGAGAACAAAAAATAATAAATCAGCAAAATATGAAACAACTTTCAAAGCATTCAAGACAAAGATAAATTAGAAGTAAAAACCTCAATCTTGTCATCATGAAGAATCTGATATGGAAGAAACCAACTTCATTAGAAAACTTAAGAAAGGATCAGGGAAATACAAAGGCAAGCTTCCTTTCAAATGTTTTAATTGTGGCAAAGTTGGTCATTTCGCATCCAAGTGTCCCTATCCCAAGGAGGACCCTGAAGAGAAAGAAAACAAAAACAAACAATACCAGAAAAAGGAAAAACCCAACTAAAAGAAAATTTTCTATAGAGGGAAAAATAATTTCTACTCAAAAGAAGAAGTCAACAACTCGTCACAGTTTGATGATGATGAAGTCCTTTTCTTAGGTATTGAAGAATCTAATGAAATAGAAAAAATTAAACATGAGAAAGAGTTAGAAGATGAAGCAGAAGTTAATATGGAGGAAGAACTTCTCAGTGCCTTAGATGAATTAATAAAATACAAAACCAGATATAGACAGTTGAAAAGTTGTGTAGTTGAACGGAAAGAAAAATATCAACAAGAAGAAAAGAATATGGAAAAACTTATGAACAATCTAAAAAAACAAATATTAGAAGCAAATAAGATTGAAGAAACTCTGGAAAAGTCTCTTGAAGAAAAACAAATAACTGTTGAAAGGATGGAGGCAGAAATAGTTCATCTGAAAAAGGAGCTAGATGCAAAAACCATTCAAACAAAATATGAAAATAGCTCTAAAATATTAGATAAGATTATTACAACACAAAGGGATTCTGGAAATAAAAATGGAATAGGTTATTCTCAAAAGGAAATCCATGTTAACTCAAAATCTTATGCAGATGTTCTTCGCAGTACATTCAAGAAGAAAAATGAAGATAAGATAAGTAATGATCAGAACTTCAGAAGATTACATCCACCCATCAGGAAATAAGGAAAGACAATACCAAAGAAGTTTTACCAAAACAGGTATCCTCGCATTTTACCTGGTTTTTTCTTTGCATGCTCTAATTTTGGACACAAAGCTATAAATTGTAGAGCATATAGAAAGAAAAATTTGAAGGTTAGGAATTATATCCTTAAGGATAAACAAGCAGCAAATCGAGTTAAGAGCAGAAACTATAACTCCTTTGAACCTCTACAAGAAGGGGACTTACAATGCTTCAGATGTCATAATCATGGACATAAAGCCATTAATTGCAGACTAATGAAAGTCTCAGAACAACCCAAGTTCATTAGAGAGTAGAAGAAAATTTGGAGAGTAAAAACATCAAAAAGTGAATGTCTTATTGCCCTAAAAACTCAAGATGAAAAGGATCTTTGGTATGTTGACAATTGATGCTCGAAACATATGACAAGTAACAAGGACAAGTTCTTAGACTTAAATAAACAAAAAGGTAAAGTTGCATTTGGTGATAATGCTTCAAGTAACATACTTGGGAAAGGCACTGTGAGCTTGGGAAAAGACAAAGCTAGAAATGTACTACTTGTCGATAAATTGAAGCCTAATTTATTAAGTGTCAGTCAAACCTGTGATTAGGGATACTTATGCATATTTGATTCCGAAAAATGTGAGATTAGGAGATAAGATAGAGGAAAATCAGTTGGTACTGCTCCTCGAACTCCTGAAAATGTATATATACTAGATGCAAAATTGAATGAGGAGTGTCATATAAATTATGTAGATGAAAGTTGGCTATGGCATAGGATGTTGGGGCATATTAAATTTGACAATCTTGTGAAAGTCAGCAACCTTGGTGCATTAAGAAACTTGCCAAAAATCATAAAACCCTCAAATGCTATGTGTGGACACTGTCAACTAGGGAAGCAAACTAGGGTAAGGTTCAAAACAAAAGAATACACAACCTTTAAACCTTTAGAGCTTGTTCACACTGACCTATGTGGACTTACGATAACCAAGAGTCTACAAGGAGAGTCTTACTTTATGTTGTTCATTGATGACTTTACTAGAATGAGTTGGATATGTTTTCTCAAAGAAAAATCAGAAACAATCAACAAATTCAAAGCCTTTAAAACCTTTGTTGAAAATGAAAGGGAGACAAAAATCAAATGTCTTAGATCAAACAATGGTGGTGAATTCACCTCAAAAGAGTTCGATGTAATTTGTGAAACTCATGGAATAAAAAGACAATTCTCTGCTGCCAGAACACCTCAACAAAATGGGATTGCTGAAAGAAAGAACAAAACAGTTCAGGAGGCTGCAAGGACTATGCTCAATGAAGCAAAATTGTCAAATGTATATTGGAGGGAAGCTGTAAGCACAACTGTATACATATTGAACATAGGTCAGCTAAGGGTTAATAGTGATAAAAATCCTTATGAACTATGGTTTGGAAGAGCTCCATCAGTGAAATACTTCAAAGTCTTTGGAAGTAAATGCTACATCAAAAGATTAGATGAGAGTCTTGGAAAATTTGATGCCAGATCTGATGAAGGTATTTTTCTTGGATATGCTTCAAACAAGAAGGCATATAGATGCTACAATCTTAGATCACATGAGATTGTTGAAAGTGCAGATGTCAAGGTGGATGATCTAAAAACGATAAAGATCAAAAATCAAGAGACCATATCTAAAAATAAAGATGAAGATGATGATGAGACATTCGACACACAACTAGAAGAAGTAGAAGAGAATGAAAAAGAAAGAGAAGAAGATGATATGGATACTAGTGAAAGTGAAGAAGATAGTGAAGATAGAGATATAAGAGAAGAATTACCAAGAAGAGATACAAAGACACCCTCAAGAATTATTCAAAAAAATCATCCCGAAGAACTGATTATTGGAGATATGAATGATGGAGTGAAAACAAGAAGACAACTACTGTATCAAACAAAATTAGCATTGTTGTCACATATTGAGCCAAGTTCAATCAAAGAGGCATGTAAAGAAGAGAACTGGGTTAAAGCTATGAATGAAGAATTGGATCAAATTGAAAGAAATCAAACTTGGAAACTAGTTCCTAGACCAAAAGATAAAAATGTCATTGGAACTAAATGGGTATATAAAAATAAAATGAATGAAGATGGGCAAGTAATCAGGAACAAAGTCAGATTAGTATGAAAAGGTTATTCTCAGGCTGAAGGGGTAGACTATGAAGAAACATTTGCACCTGTAGCCAGATTAGAGGCAATTAGGTTGTTCTTAGCTTTCTCCAGCTACATAAAATTTAAAGTGTACCAAATGGATGTCAAATCAACATTTCTCAATGGAAATTTAGAAGAGGAAGTCTATATTGAGAAACCAGATGGATTCCAAATAACCAATAAAAGAGACTATGTTTGTAAATTAATAACGCACTCTATGGATTAAAACAAGCACCCAGGGCATGGTATGCAAGGCTAGACTCTTATTTACAAAAAACAAGGCCTCAAAAGGGGATCAATAGACAACAATATTTATTGCAAAAATGATAGTAATAACTTGATCTTTGTGGAAGTGTATGTTGATGATATCATATTTGGTAGTAATAATATAAAAATGAGTGAAGACTTTGCTAAGATGATGCAACAAGAATTTGAAATGTTTATGCTTGGTGAACTAAATTTCTTCCTTGGATTACAAATAATACAGTCCAAAAAGGGAGACTTTATCCATCAGTCTAAATATGTTAAGGATATGCTTAAGAGATTCCAGTTAGAGGATTGCAAACCTATTAGTTCACCTATGACAATTGGATGCAAACTAAGCAAGAATGATGAGTCCAAAGTTGCAGATCCAAAGCACTACAGATCAATGATTGGCAATTTTCTCTATGTAACAGCTTCCAGACCTGATGTCAAGCAAGTTGTTGGGATGGTGGCTAGATTCCAAGCAGAACCTAAGGAGAGCCATGTTCAAGCTATAAAAATAATCTTTAGATATTTGAAAGCAACCATAGATATTGGTTTGTGGTACCCTAGCAAGGACTCATTTACATTAAAAGCCTATTCAGATGTTGATTGGGCAGGAAGTGTAGATGACAGAAAGAGTATGAGTGGAGGAGAATTCTTTTTGGGAGAATCACTGGTTGCTTGGATAAGCAAGAAACAATCCTCAATTTCTCTGTCTAGCACTGAAGCTGAGTATATTGCAGTAGTAGAATGTTGCACACAAGTGGAATGGATGAAACAAACTCTATAAGACATCAAAATAGTATTTGAAGAACCCACAACTATCCACGGTGATAATACAAGCACGATAAGTCTCTCTAAGAACCCTGTTCAACACTCAAAATTGAAACACATTCCCATAAAGTACCACTATCTAAGAGATTAGGCTGAAAATAAGAACATTAAATTGGAATATGTTCCAACACAAGAACAGGTGGCAGATATTTTTACAAAACCCTTAAGCAGAGATGTATTTGAATATCTCAGGCAAAAATTGGGAGTAATCCTTCTTCCTACCTAAATATCTCAAGAAAATAATGCATCAGTTGGCACCTATTTAGGGGGAGATAGAAATCAATGAAAGAAGGACTCATTCAGTTATGACAAAAAAAGTGTGATTGCAGGAGGTGTTACCAGTGGTCATAAAAGTACTTATACAGACAGATCATAGGAGAAGAAACCCGTTGCCATTGATGTCAAAGGGGGAGAGAAACTTCATATAAAGAAAAGCCTCATAAGAGGAAAGCATCATCACAGGGGGAGATTTCAATATGAAGTTAGTGTGTTGCCCTCAATGACAAAGGGGGAGATTGTTGAACAGATTGTCATTGATGTCGACAGTCGAATTGATGATCTATTGTTAATATTGAATTACCACAGTTGAGATTGTCATTGATGTCAACAAACATATAACTTAAGTAGAAGATGTCAAACAATGTGAAGAGGACGATAGTGCAAGCTCAGGGGGAAGAGTGCATGAAACAGTATATCAGGTAGCAGAAGAAATTCGTGATTATTTTTTGTCACGATAGGAACAACGATGTTCCTATGAGTCAAGCTCGAGAGGGATAGAGGCTTGAAAGAGATCATATGAAGGATGAGAGTCAATTTAAGCCCAGAAGGGCTGGCGTCGATTTTAGAGAAAGGATCCATTGATAATCTCGATGGACGGTAGAGATTGTTGGAGACAACAGGAACAAATAACCATGGGCTGTTAGATCCAGCATAGATGCACGAAGGAAGTTGTCGACCGTTGATCTGCTTCGAAAGTCTCAACAGTCATTGGATCATATCAAAGTGGAAGGATAGGATAAGCGTGGCATAAGATTAGCGATGAGGTTTGTTCAAAACCCCGAAAGCTGAAGCTCCAAAAGCTCAGGAGGAGGAGCAACGTGGACCATTAGATTCAAAGCAAAGTAGGAGCGATGTGGATCGTCGATCCGACGAGAGCGACATTTCAGATACCGGGAGTTGGAGTGTCAACCCCCCTTTATCACAGGAATGCTGAAACCTCGTCAGTCATCGGATCACCAAGGCTATGGACCGTCGATCTATTTTCGTGAAATAAAACTCGAACCGTCCAACTGTTTTGGTGAGATCATACGTGAACCATCCGATCGTTTCGGCGATGCCATACCAGGAGTTTTCACCACAACACTCGCCCAATGTTCCAAAATCCTGACAGCCATCCATCTCAATGATTGATTAAGCCTTGGTCATCGGATTAAGAAATGTAAGGATCAAATATAAACCATTAATCTGTCTTCACAAAAAAAATGTGAGTCGTTCGATCATTTCAGCGATATCCTAATCGGGATTTTCGAGCTGTTGGAGGTCATGAAACCCAATGAGAAAAACGCCAAAGAACCAACAACCATCCATCTTCGTGGAGAATATTACACGTCCGATATGGCCGACAATTTCGTGATCGTGAATTTAGTAAAGTGTGAAGTCACGAAGACTCGATTGTCTAAACGCCGAAACCCTGTCAGTCGTCTATCTCGTCGGGAGGATGAATCGTGGGCGTTGAACTAAGAAGTGCTCAAACACTCATTTGGTCTAATTGCCTAAAGCGTGAGGTCACCACAATTGGTTATATGGTAAAGAGGTTTGACATTGCAAAGTGTAATGTGTTGCCGAAATTGCTGAGCTAGTGGTTCTGTAATGCACAGTCATGTGAAATGGATTGAAGGAAGCGCCTCCATGGAATCTGGTCTCTGTGAAGTAAAAGAGATTTGATATCGAGTATAAAGGATTAAATTGATCCATGACTGTGATCAATTTATGAAAAAAATTCACGGTAAAATGAACCGATATACAGTCATGATTAAAAGAGAATAAATCATGAAAATATGAATAAAGAATAAAAAGGAAAAATTATATTAATTAAAGTTTAGTTTATCATTTTAAATGAAAAGGTACAATGGTTCAAATAAAGGGACACAATGTTTTAAATTTCACACCCGTTTGAAGAGTATATAAATGAGAAAAAGTGGTGAGAAGAATGTGTCTTTGCAGTCCATATCAAAAGATCAAAAGATGAAGCAGATTCTAGGAAGAAAAACTAATACCTATGCATTAAGGGTAGTTGGGTGGTGCAAGGGCAGGTTGGTGCCTGCAGAGGGAGTTGGTGCTTCCTTGTTAGTTATAGCTGACTAAAGAGGGGGTCGTAGCCTCCTACCAATTGGTGCTGGTAAACCAAGGTGTGGGTGCATCCTGATCAGTTGGTGTTGATCAAAGATGAAGTACATCTTCCTTCTATGTAACATGTAAACCAAATTTTGCAGTTAATAGAAAAGAGTTTGTGGTTTTCCCATTTGGGTTCCATGATAAAATACTGTGTTAAAATTCTGTTTGCATTAATAAATGAAAAATTGATATAATTGTTGTGTCACTAATTCACCCCCCCCCTCTCAGTGACAGGATCTGATAAGAAGAGATTCTAGTAGATAAGGTGGGTGAAAGGAAGTTGTGACTGGATTTGGATATGTCGATGGGTCATTAATCGGTTCAAGGGAAACTTCATGTGCATCTGCTTGCTTTGCCTTTATCTCTGCCTTAGTTTCAGGGTAAACATAAGGAATATAATTAAGAACTCCTTATCTTGTATCAAAGGATGAAGTATTAAGAGGAACAAGAAGAATAATAATCTTATCAGGGTTTAGTTATAGTAGCTTGGTAAGGTAGGTAGGTCTAAGGGACTCTTTAAGATTATAGTTAGGCTTATATTTAGAGTATGAAATGGAAAGAAGAATAGTAGAGGGGTTAAGAAATTGGACAGATATATTAAATATAATCTTAGGATAAGGAAAGATATCTCTTTAGGTATTCGGTATTAAGATTATGATGTCTAGGTATTTTAGTATTTGATTGTTCAGTATGAAGTAGGATTAGTTACAGTTTCTTCGGTGATGTTCCATCCACTCCATGAATCCTTTATTCCCAAACGAGTCATAAAAGGTATAACGAACATACCATGTCTCCTCATTGGATCAAGAACATGATCAGATGGATCAAAAACTATTAATTCATACATAGTCATTGAACAGGAGGGCTAGCATTGATAGCCTCTAATTGTGTTCTAGCTCTTTTCGGAGCTACATTAGCCTCAATTGCTTGTATTTTGCCTTCATGTTTTATGGCCTATACGTTTTGGAAACTATGTGGAAATGGGTATATTGGGATCTGGAAATATTTTTTGATGAACGTACAAGAAAAAAATGTTTAGATTTTCCAAAAGTATTTGGAATTCATTTATTCCTCTCAAGAGTAGCTTGTTTCGGATTTGGATCATTTCATGTAACCGCGAGGTATTTCATAGGAGGGTCATTGTTTCAAATGATCAAGGTTGGGGTTGCGTTGACAAGTTCGACCCTATCTACTTGTCACATATTCAAATTCAATGAATCTAGACCCTTTGAACTTGTATCCTTCTCGTATTAGAAAAGCTAGGGCAATTCAGTCAAACGCTTTTTCGTGTTCTAACCAAAAACTATTGAATCGGATTTTTTCGGTAAAAAAGATTATGCAAAATCTTCAAGATTTCCTCTTCCTTCTCTATTCCCATTCTATAAGTACAACGTAAGGAACCAGTGAAAGGCATATATACATTGAGTTATCTAGCCTATTTACATTAGCATTGAGTTTCCCACTTCTTTTTCTCATGATGGAAGATAGATTTTAAGAATAGGAACTAATAATGTCTATGATCATCCATCATTGGTAGTTTGATTATTCCAGTTATCATCATGACTCTCGAAGTCATGTGCGGTCGCAATACCAAACCAAATATGACAAGTAGTTGGGTACTGGGCCAAGCCTTGGATGAAATTTAGAAATATTGATGCCATAATTATTTTCAAAACCTCCTACCCATTATGCTATTGCAATAATTCTTTCCAGGAAGAACACCCATGTTGTGACGTGCCACGAGGCACGACCATGGAAGTAATTAAAAAGAAGAAGTTATGTGGTTGGACCATTTGCTCTATTCGTTCCGACGATTCTCGCTTCTCCAGATAAAATAGGGGACATCATCCCAAAAATGAAGGTGTTCGTAACGCATACCGAAAGGATCGAAATTGACCATTAATTACTAGTTCGAGCACCATGTCAAAAAATAGTACGTATAAAATAGATTTGAGAAATTAATAATTACAAATTGATATGTTATGCTAACAATTTATGTGGTTGAGTGAAAGGTTGAGGAAATTGCAGAAAGAATGGTCTTGTGTGTGGCACTGTTGTGAGCTATAATAAATACCAATGCCCACTGTTGCAAGAGCCAAACGAATTATGAGCAGGAATTTCATGCTTGGAAATTTTGTTTCCTGTATAAAACATATTTGACATTTATGATTGAAAATTGTTATAATGATATCTCACAATAACTATGTGTGTGTAATACAAATGCGATGTTCGCTTTTGAAGTTGGAAGATCAAGAAGAAGAGCGCCAAAAGGAAATCGAGCTCAAGGACAAAGGAAAGGAACGAAGAAATTCCAGTGGACTTATGCAACTAGAGTTCCTGGGGCAACAACTATGAGAATTCCTGGCTAAGTGCACCAAAGCCTTGAAAAGAAATGGTACATCCTAAAAAAATATAGTCAACAGAGCAAAGAAGGGGGTACACTTCCTTGGATTGTGTAGGATGATGGGGAATGAGAGCTTGTTGGTGGGAACTATTGCTGGAAATGTAAATTGTAAAATTTGTATGCATGTTTTGGGTCAGCGTGCCTATGTATGCATGTTTTTAGGCCGAAGTGCCCATGTGTATAAGCATTTGGTTGGAGTGCCAGCTAGATTTGTAATATTAAGAACAATGGTATGATGTTGTGCACTGAGGATAGTGCAAAAATATGGGGAGGGGGATTTAACACCCTAGTTTTAATCCCTATGACTAGAATTTATTATGTAAATGTGACTTAGGATGGTGATTCGGTAAATTTGGAAAGGGGCAGGAATGCTTAGAAATGTGTGTGTGTGTATATATATATATATCGTTGGTTGCAAGATGGACAAGGACAAGATATATGGGGCTATGATTCTACGTGAGAGGGGGGGCTAAAGGGGCTAAGTCTTTTTAATTATATTTTATTTACCCATCTTGGTTTTAATTGAGAAAAATAGTTACATGAGCTTCTTAGGGAAAGGCCATGTGGTTCTTGATTTTCGAGTAAATATATAAACCCCTATTTGTTCTATTTGGGGGTTCACTCTTTCATTTGGTTCTTCATTCATTGTCAATGATTATTTCACTGATTTTGTTTGAGGAATATCTTAATCACTCATCTTCCTCATTTTTTCTAATTCGTGTGCTCTTGGTTTAGGCATGGAAACAAATGGATAGAGGTAGAGAGCCATTGCTAGATGGCTGTGAGAAATTACTTATTATTCCAGGAGGGAATAGAAGTCTGTGTGCATGAGATTGATGGAAATTATGAAAGAAATCTCCAAGGTGATAATCCTTGGAGTTTCTAGCATTTAGGTTTCCTTACCAGTAGCACTGAAGCCCTGGAGAGAAATGAAACAGCCCAAGGGACTTCATGGCAGAGAAAGGGGTTCATTTTTTTGGGTTATGTAGGCTGAAGGGAAAGAGAGCTGGAAATTAGGATTGTCGTGTGGTTGGGAAAAACCTAAGATCCTGTTAGCTAACTATTGTGTGTAGAGTTAGCTTAGGAACTGTTCTTGTGGATTCATAACCCTAGCTCAAGGGTGACATGTTGTTGAGAATTGGAACAACAACATCTATGGTTGGGAGGAATGTCCTTGGTCTGCAACCAATTGGTGAACGATTTAAGTAATGATAAGTGATCTCTGCATTTTTTGTATATTTATATTATATTATGTATTATTATTATCTTTGAGATATGTATTTATAATGTTCCTGCTTGTTGGTTATTGTTGTGCATGGCATGATTAATCATTATTTTTAAGTCTAGCATGAATCTTCATTATTGCATGTGTGGCTAGTACATTCTTTCATGCTTCTTTTCAAGTTAATTATTATCAGAATTCAAAATCATTTCTTGAAGTGTGATTTTAAGTATCTTGGTCAACCTGCCAATGGTTGGGTATGTTACAAGGAAGAGGTCCCTAAATGTGTCCCAAGCAGTAATGGTCTTAGGAGGGGTATTATTGTACCATTTCTGGGCATTTCCAACTAAGGATGAAGAGAAAAGTTTCATACACACATTCTCATGTTGATTTTGTGATGCATGGATAGAAAAATCTTCCCAAAAAGAGTATATGGTATTTAGTGGACAAGGTATCATCTACTAAGAATTTAGGTAACCATTTTCCAAATTTCTTTGGCATGTCATGGGGAAATCCTTGGATTCCTGTCATATCAAGTGGTTTGTGAGGACCAACAACCCATAGACGATTTTCCATTTTGGATACAAGATGACGACTATAATATACCTTCCTTTGGGTTCACATAATGTGGATTTGCTAGACAAGTTCACATGAGACTTATAAGAAGTATGAGGGTGACTTTTCTTGATGGAGTCACCAGGAAAGCTACAGATAAAGGCTTTGGGGAAGTCTTGCCAAATATCATTTTGGGTTCTGAAAGGATTTTGAATCCTCCCCAACAATGACACCAAAAAATTTATCACACAAATTGTCGCTTGGACAAAGCCAACCACAAGCGTTGCTAGTGTGACACAACTAGGAGTAAGAACCACTGTCACCATAAAAAATACTCCCCTCATTTTAGTGATGGATAAATCCAAGACAAGGAAGGCTTCATGGGTGATCTCAAGGGAATGGAGGGAAATGAGAAAATAGTTTGGAAAGATCTGTGTTTTTATCACTTGAATAAGGTGGCCAGTTCTTGAAGAAAGAAGGCTTGGGAGAGGAAAGAAGATAAGTGTCTAAATATGTTACTTTGGAAGGTAATACTGTCTATTATGTTGTAAAATTATGTAAAAGTGAGTTATCCCACATTGATCATGGAGTAAAACACTCTTGTTATCTTTCATTATAAAAAGAGATGAAATTACATTTATCCCACATGTATTACTGGGATGTAATTCCTCCATATCTCTTTGTATATAATAGAGGTAAGAGAGATCCATGAGACAAAATGAAAAGTTTAATCTTTGTAAAGGGTAAAGCACTCTTGGAGGTGCTCTCAAGTGTAAGATTGGATATTTCTAAAGAATAAAGCAGACACTATTTTCCTGTGGATGTTTCCCCATTTGGGGGTTTTACCATGTATATCTGGTGTATTCTCTCCTTTTTCTCGTGTCTCTTTCTTGTTATGATTATTTGTTGTTGTTATATGGATAGGAGCCTAGATTAGTAAAGTTATTTTGCTTAATATTATTGCATGTTTATACATATGTTTCAATATTTCAACATGGTATCAAAGTGGGTTACTATACTCTACCTCCTTTAGTAATTTTTTTACAACAATGTTTTCTTCTTATTTATTTGGGATCTCTGTGTTTTTCATAGTTTTGTCATCAAATATAGTAGCCATTAAGTCTTCTCTTTAGATCTGGGCACTCTGCTACAAGATCAAGACTTTTTTATCAAAACCCTAACACTTGTTTTGTAGATATTATCACATTTGTGTGTGTTTTTTTTTAAATTTGATCTAACCATTGTCTATGAAATGTAGCTTTCAACCACGATCGACTATTGGCTCATTAGAAATGACCACCATTTTCCCATTTTTTAATTAGTTTTCCTAGCCTAGCCTAGGTCTTTTCAATTTTTTGGCAAACCTAAAGTTTTTTTGTTTGGTATTTTATTGAACCCATTTTTTTTACTAGGCCTAGTTTTTTTACCAAACCTAACCAGGTCTTCCAAAGTTCATAACGTTTGATTCAAGAGGCCATTTTGGGTGATTTTTTTCCTTGTGTTCAATTTTTCGTGATCTATCCAACGGTGAAAGTCTCTATCCTCCCAACTACTCATACTGACTGTACAACCTCTATTTTCCATACATATTTCATTTTTCTTGTTGCATGTCATGTTTTTTTTTTTTTTTTTTT